>UESW01004264.1:942759-992661 GCA_900491605.1 Calamus simplicifolius
AACATAAAGTACATTATCAATAAATGTAGATGGAGTTATACGGACTTTACCAAGGCCCATAATTTGACCTTTACCGTTATCGCCAAACGTAACAACTCCACCTTTCTTTTCTTCTAGGGTGATGAATTCATCTTTGTCACCCGTCATATGTCTTGAGCAGCCACTATCAAGGTACCACTTTTTCTTTGATCTTTTGGCTACAAGACATTCCTGCAACATAATTTAAACTTTATGTTTAGGTACCCAAGCTTTCTTGGGTCCTTCATGGTTAGTAGCAACAAAAATTGTTCCTTTCGGAACCCATATTTTCTTTGCTTTAACATTTAACTTGTTGTTATTATTTAATGTTTTGCATTCAAATGATTTATGACCTTTTTCATTGCATTTGAAACAAGTTATATTACTTTGGTTGGCTTTTACAAAAATATTCTTTAAAGATTTTTGTTTCCTTAATGTGTTATACCCTAAACCTGCTTTGTCAAAAACAGCTTTTTGACTATCTAAGATCATGTTAAGTTTAGTTGAACTTAAGGTGAATTTCTCAACAATGTCTTTATATTTTTTAACATCTTTCTTAAGAGAGTCATTTTCTTTAACTTGCTGTTCTTTTTCTAAAGCTAAAGTTTCTAATTGATCTTTTAAATCTTTTGTTGAGTTTTTAGTTTCAGATTTTAACAAATCTATTTCTTGATTAAGATTATCTCTTTCTTTGCTAAGTTCTTCTTTTCATTAGTTAAGTTCTTAACTTCTAAAGTTAATTCATTTTTACTTTTAGCTAAGCTAATATTTCATTTTTCAAAAACTTATACTTCTTTTTCAAGATTTAAATCAATCATAATTCATTGAAAGCCTCAAACATTTCATCAAATGTAAATTCATCATCGGGGGTTTCGGTACTTACCTCATTGTCGTTGTCGTCGTTGTTGGCCATGAAGCAGATATTAGCAACTTCTTTTTGTTCTTCTTCTTCGGAAGAAGACTCTTCACTATCAGTCCAAGTTGCCATGTAGGCCTTTTTCTTTTTCTTGTAGGCCTTTCTTAAGTAAAGGACAGTCATATCTAAAATGCCCTGGCTTTTTACATTCATAGCATACTAAGGGCTCTTTCTCTTTGTCCTTTTCCTTTTTCTTATCCTTTTCTTTTTCTCCTTCCATTTTTGAAACAAATCTCTTTTTGTGGAAGGGCCTCCTTCTTTGCATAAATTTCTTGAATTTCCTTGCAAGGAGGGCTGACTCATCATCATCATCCTCTTCATCATCGCTGCTGCTTATTTCCTTTTCCGCAGCTTTGAGGGCGATGGTCTTCTTCTTTCTTGACTCATCCTCATTGACATGTTGTTTAACTTGAAGCTCATGAGTCATCAGCGAACCAAGAAGCTCTTCCAATGGTAGGATGTTCAGATCTTTGGCTTCTTGTATGGCGGTCACCTTGGCTTCCCAAGTCCTTGGAAGTGACCTAAGGATTTTGCGAACAAGCTCAGAGTTAGTATAAACTTTTCCAAGACTTTTTAAACCATTCACAATATCAGTGAATCTAGTGAACATGCATGTGATGGTTTCATTTTGTTCCATAGTAAATAATTCATATTTATGAACCAAAATATTTATCTTTGATTCTTTTACTTGGTTTGTTCCTTCATGAGTTATTTCCAACCTATCCCAAATTTCTTTTGCGGAATTACATGTTGAGATTCGGTTGAATTCATTTGAGTCTAAGGAACAATATAAAATATTAATGGCCTTAGCATTTAGTTGTGCCATTCTCCTATCATTATCATTCCAATCCCTTTCGGGTTTAGGAACAATAGTGCCATCAATAAGGTGTGTGGGTGTACTAGGTCCATTTATTATTACTCCCCACAATTCATAGTCCGAAGCTTGAATGAATATTCTCATTCTAGCTTTCCAATATGAATAGTTGGTTCCATTAAATAAAGGAGGTCGATTCGTAGAATGACCTTCAGCAAAACTTGAACCACTTTGTGTTGCCATAAGGATCTTTAGCCCTTGATCGTGAGATCAAATTCTAAATGAGCACTTGCTCTGATACCAATTGTTGGCCCAGATGGCAACCCAAGAGGGGGGGGGTGAATTGGGTTCTTAAAAATTTAAGACTTTTTAGAAGTTTAAACAGATTTGCTCAAGATGTGCAAGTGAGTGAAATTAACTAAGAAGCAATGCACAAGCAATTAATAAAGAGAGATAGAGAGAGAGAAAATATAGCACGGCAAACACAAGATAATTTTATAGTGGTTCGGTGCAACCAACACCTACGTCCACTCCCAAGATTCACTTGGGTCCACACTATAATCTCTCTAGATTACAGCCGAGTTGTTTTCCAAGCTCACAACTCAAACTTGTTGTTTTACCGGGTGCACAACGAACCCAGCTGGTTTTAACTCGGGCTTACCAGCACAAAACCCTACACGTTGTTTTTCACGGGCTCACAACTAACCCAACACAAGCACTCCGGCTTGCAACGAGGTATATCAACCTCCACTGATTCAATCCACTGATTGAATCAGCAAACAATAAATAAAAGTGTTAATAATGAAATGCTCCCCTTGAGCAAATATACAAATGAAGTACAAAATAAAAGTTAGAAAAGCCTGATAATATTGCAGATGGTGTGGCTTTGGCTTTCTTCCTTCTTCTCTTTAACTCCTCTTGAAGTGTTGAATCAGGCCTCAGCAAGATTCTTGACCGTTGAAGACTTTGGAGTTGAGATGAAGCTTTTTCTCTTTTGAAAATCCTTCGATTTGATCTTTGAAACGCTCTTGGATTTTCTTTTGACTTTTGTGGATTGAAGATCTGGAGCAGACGAAACTTCCTCTTTGATTTCACTCCTTTTGAATCACTCTACTTTGAGCTAGAAGATTTTTCCAATATGCTCTGTTTTTCCTCTTTTTGAAAGATATTCTTTTCTCTCTTTTTGATTTTCTATTGTTTGATTTGAAAAGAGCTCCTCTATTTATAGAATCTGCAAAAATATATCCGTTAGAGACAAGGAAAAATAGCCGTTATTCAAAAATCTTACCGTTGGAGTGATGTGTCATCGTTAAAAATCGCGCCCAGATTTGCTGGAGTCGACTCATGCTTTTCCCGAGTCGGCTCGAGCTCGTCTTACCAAAATAGAAATGTTTAAAAAGGTTAGGGGTCGACTCGCCAAAATGAAGTGTCGACTCCTGATAGTCGGGAGTCGACTCGTGAAAGGCTTGGGGTCGACTCGCGAAGTGCTCAGAAAAACACTCTTCTGGTGTCTGAGCGGAGTCGACTCGCACAGTCCAGGAGTCGGCTCGACAGAATCAGGGGTCGACTCGACAATTTCGTGGGTCGACTCGACACAGATGCACATTTCTTACACTGAGCGGAGTCGACTCTGAAACTCAGGAGTCGGCTCCGGAACGTATCAAAAATCAGAAACTTTTCTGATTGACATTAAAATCGTTCCAGATTCATTTTAATTCATTGTTTTGACTTGAATCAATAAAATTAACATTTAGAATTGATTCAAGAACTAATCCAAAAACTTATTGAATAAAACATGAATTATAACATTTCTTTTCGAAAGTTTGAATATTGAGCTTAAAGTCACTTTCAAAATTGATTAAAGTTAAACTTGAGCATTCTCATTGATTGTTCAAAATAAATTTGTTGCTCATTTACATAAACTCATTACATCCTTTAATAAACTCAATGGCTTTTAGTAATCATCAAAATCAAAAGGATTGGATCATATAATTTTCTATAATCTTTCAACAAGAGCCAGAACTCAATTTTTGTTTGATCCAACGATCAAGAGTCAAAGATCCAAATGGCAGCTCAAGCTGGATCTTCATTTGCTGAAGGTCAATCCACTAATAGACCTCCTTTATTTAATGGTTCAAATTATTCTTATTGGAAAGCTAGAATGAGAATTTTTATTCAAGCTTTAGATTATGAAATATGGAGTGTAATCACTAATGGACCTAGCACACCTACACACATTGTAGATGGTTCAATAGTTCCTAAACCCGAAAGGGATTGGAATGAGAACGATAGGAAAATGGCTCAGCTTAATGCAAAAGCCATGAATGTTTTATATTGTGCTTTAGATGCTAATGAATTTAATAGAATTTCTACATGTATTTCCGTAAAAGAAATTTGGGATAGATTAGAAGTTACCCATGAGGGTACTAATCAAGTTAAAGAATCAAAAATTAATATTCTAGTGCACAAGTATGAATTGTTTAGCATGGAACAAAATGAAACTATCACATGCATGTACACTAGATTTACTGATATTGTAAATGGTCTAAAAAGTCTTGGTAAGACCTATACTAATTCTGATTTGGTGCGTAAAATTCTTAGGTCTCTTCCAAGATCATGGAAGCAAAGGTGACTGCAATCCAAGAAGCCAAGGACTCAATACCTTACCTTTAGAGGAGCTACTTGGATCATTGATGACCATGAGCTGACAATGAAGCAGCATCAAGAGAAGAAGTCAAAAAGAAGAGAACGATTGCCCTTAAAGCTGCAGAAAAGGAAACAAGCAGCAGTGAAGAAGAAGAGGATGATGATGAGATAACCCTTCTAGCAAAGAAGTTCAGAAAATTTATGCAAAGAAGGAGACCCTTCCATAAGAAAAAGTATGGAAAAAAATGGAAGGTAAAAAAAGAAAAGAAAGGACAAGGACAAAGAGAAAGACCCCCTCATATATTATGAATGTAAGAAACCGGGGCACTTTAGATATGATTGTCCTCAATTAAAGAAAGCCTACAAAAAGAAGAAGAAGGCTTATGTTGCAACATGAGCGATAGCGAAGAATCCTCTTCCAAGGAAGAACAAAAAGAAGTTGCAAACATTTGCTTCATGGCAAAAGAAGATGATGAGGTAAGCACTGAAACTCATGACTTTATATTTGAAGAATTGTTTGATGCATTTAATGAATTAGTTAGTGATTTTAAAGTTTTGAAAAAGAAAAGCAAATCTTTGAAAAATGATAATTTAAATCTTGACAAAGAAAAAGATAAACTAACTCATGAAGTTGAAGAATTGAAATCTGAAAATAAAAATTTGTTAAAAGAAAAAGAATCAATTTCTAATAAAATACTAGTTTAAAGAAAGAAGTTGATAAATATAAAAATATATTGATAAATTTACATATAGCTCTAAAAAACTTAACTTGCTATTGAGTAATCAAAGAGCTGTATTTGATAAAGTTGGATTAGGTTATAGGCCTAACAAAAACAAAAGTTTGTTAAGAATTTCTTTATAAAGAAACAAGATAAAAATGATGTTTCATGTTATTGCTGTAACAAAAAAGGACATAAAGCTTATGAATGTAATTTTAAAAAATTAATAAGAATTTAAGTGTTAAAGGAAAGAAAATATGGGTTCGAAAGGAACAATCTTTATTGCTACTAACCATAAAGGACCCAAGAAAGCTTGGGTACCTAAACATAAGATTTGATCACTTTGCAGGAGTGTCTTGCGACCAAAAGATCAAAACGTAAGTGGTATCTTGATAGCGGCTGCTCAAGGCATATGACGGGTGACAAGATCAATTCATCACCTTTGAAGACAAAAGAGAAGGAGTTGTTACATTTGGAGATAATGGAAAAGGCCAAATTATGGATTTGGTAAATTCAAATAACTCCCTCCACTTTTATAGAAAATATTTTATATGTAGATGGTTTAAAACATAATTTGATTAGCATTAGCCAATTGTGTGATAAAGGTTTCAAAGTTTCATTTAAGCTTCTATCTGCACTGTTTCTAATCCCATTAACAATAGCATTATATTTACTGGAAATAGAAATGGCAATGTATACTTAATTGATTTAGATAATTTGTCTACTAGTAATCATTGCTTAGTTGCTGATAATGCTAATATTAATGAGATTGGATGGCTATGGCATCGTAGATTAGGTCACGCAAGCACACACCTAATTTTAAAATTAATTAGAATGGATTTAGTTAAAGGTCTTCCAAAGTTAAATTTTGAAAATAACAGAATTTATGATGCATGTCAATTTGAAAAACAAACTAGAAACTCTTTCAAATCTAAAAATATTGTTTCCACTTCTAGGCCACTAAAGCTACTTCACATGGACCTTTTTGGACCTACTAGAACCACTAGTGTAGGAGGAAAGAAATATGGTCTTGTGATAGTAGATGATTATTCTAGATTCACTTGGGTATTGTTTTTGGCTCACAAGATGAGACTTTCTCGATATTTCTAAAATTCTTCAAGAAAGTCACTAATGAGAAAAACAACACCATAGTGTCTCTTAGAAGTGATCATGGCACAGAATTTGAAAATCATTTATTTAAATTTTTTTGCATTAAACATGACATTCATCATAATTTTTCTGCACTAGAACACCTCAACAAAACGGAGTTGTAGAAAAAAGAATAGAACTTTAGAGGACATGGCCCGTACCATGCAATGTGAAAGCAACCTTCCAAAATACTTTTGGGCAGAAGCTATAAACACGGCATGCTACATCCTTAATAGAGCCCTAATTAGGCCAATTCTAAGAAAACTCCTTATGAACTATGGAATAATAGGAAACCAAACATTAGTTATTTTCATGCATTTGGTTGTAAATATTTCATTCATAATAATGGTAAAGATAATCTTAAAAAATTTGATGCAAAATCTGATGAAGGCATATTCTTAGGATATTCAACAACTAGTAAAGCCTTTAGAGTATTTAACAAGAAATCCTTAATTGTAGAAGAATCTATTCATGTAGTTTTTGATGAGTCTTTAGCATCAAGTTCAGAAAATATTAATGATGAGGAAGATACAAATTTGCTAGAGAGAGATATTAAAAATTAAATATATATGTATCTTCAGATCATGAACAAGAAGCTAAAGATAATGATTCTCCTAGGGTTGATGTTATTGATACTACTCGTAATGATATAGATCTTTCTAGAGATTGAAGATATGCCTATGAACATCCAAAGGAATTGATTATAGGTGATCCATCTCAAGGTGTAAGAACTAGATCATCCATGAGAAATATCAATAATCATCTTGCATTTGTATCTCAAATAGAACCTAAAACTATTAAGAAGCTAAAAAAGATAGTAATTGGATGCTAGCTATGCAAGAAAAATTAAATCAATTTACTAAAAATAATGTATGGTCCTTAGTTGATAGACCTAAAGGTCATTCAGTTATAGATCTAAATGGGTATTTAGAAATAAATTAGATGAAAATGGCATATTAATTAGAAATAAAGCTAGATTAGTTGCAAAAGGATATAATCAAGAAGAAGGAATTGATTTTGATGAAACTTTTGCACCTGTAGCTAGATTAGAAGCAATTAGATTATTACTTGCATTTGCATATCATATGAATATCAATTTGTTTCAAATGGATGTTAAGAGCGCATTTTTAAATGGTTTTATAAATGAGAAAGTTTATGTAGAACAACCACCTAGTTTTGAAGATCATGAATTTCCAAACCATGTTTTTAAATTACACAAAGCACTATATGGTTTAAAACAGGCACCTAGAGCTTGGTATGATAGATTAAGCAAATTTCTAATTAAAATGATTTCTTTAGAGAAAATGTTGATAAAACCTTATTTTTAAAAATAAAAGTAAAGATTTATTAGTAGTACAAATATATGTAGATGATATTGTATTCGGTGCTACTAACAATCTTTTGTGTCAAGAATTTGCTAAGTTAATGTAGGGTGAATTCGAAATGAGCATGATGGGAGAACTCAATTTCTTCCTAGGACTACAAATCAAACAAAGCAAAGAGGGGATTTTCATCAACCAAATAAAGTACACAAAGGAAATTCTCAAGAAGTTTGGAATGGAATCAATCAAATCCCTTGGAACACCCATGAGTCCTTCATGCAAATTGGATAAAGATGAAGATGGTAAGAAAGTTGATCAAAAGCATTATAGAGGTATGATAGGATCTCTACTTAATTTAACTGTAAGTAGATCTGATATCATGTTTGTTGTTTGTCTATGTGCTAGATTTCAATCTGAACTTAAAGAATCTCATTTAATTATTGTAAAAAGAATACTAAGATATCTAAGTGGAACTAAAAATGTAGGATTATGGTATTCTAGAGACTCAACATTAAATTTGATTGCTTATTTTAATTCTGATTATGCTGGTTGTAAATTAGATAGAAAGAGTACAAGTGGTGCGCATCAATTTTTAGGAAGTAACTTAATCTCTTGGTTTAGCAAAAAGCAAAATTCGGTTGCATTATCTACAGCTAAAGCAGAATATGTTGCAGCTGGAAGTTGCTGTGCTCAAATCCTTTGGATTAAGCGACATCTTGAAGATTGGCATAACACTTGATAAAACTCATATTAAATGTGATAATACAAGTGCAATAAACTTAACGAAAAATCCTATACAACATTCAAGAACTAAACATATTGAAATTAGATATCACTTTATTAGAGAACATGTAGCTAATGGTGACATTTGTCTTGATTATATTTGTACTGAAGAACAATTAGCTGACATATTTACAAAACTTTGAGTGACGAAAGATTTTTTTCTTAGAGGAGAGTTAGGGATTTGTGACCCTTTGGAATGATTTTGAAACCCCTAAGGAATGATTATCTAGAATTCAATCAATTTCTTGAAATTTCTCTCATGATTTTAAGGATAATATATCTAGACATTTGAATAATTTGATTCTCCACATTCTAAAAATTTTATCCAAAATTTATTGATTTTAGTTTGACAAGTTTCGGATGTTGAAACTCTTTTTTTTCTTCTGAAACTGTCAGTGGAGAGACACCTCAATTTGTGGAGTCGACACCTTATCTGTGTCGCTCTCGGTCTAAGACCTTAGAGCCGACACCCGCCTTAGCGGAGCCGACTCCAGTTCGAGCGCTGACTGTGTTAGCAACCTGGAGCTGACACCTCGCTTTGTGGGAGTCGACTCCAAGTGGTCCTAGGTTGACTTATCTAGGGCAGAGCCGACTCTTCGTTCATTTCAATCGACTCCTAACCCCTCCAAACTCTCTCCAACTCTTCCCAAAACCCAAAATCCCTCAAATTAACCACTCCTTAGCTCTCAATGGCACCCAAACATAGGGGATCTGTGTTTGGTGGAGCGGTGACGACTGAAAAATGGACATGAGGCGTCCAGCAAGACAACCTTCACCAAGTTCTTCATCCTCTTCGTCATCCACACCGAGCGCTGCTCCAAGCCCCTCGTCACCTCAAATCGACACTCTAGCAGGCCGAGTAATCACTATGGGCAGGAAAGTAGACTTTCATTTCTTTGAGGAAGAAGGTTTCACCATTGGACGACAGTTGATTGAACTAGGTTGGATAATGTATGCTCCCTTGATTTACCTACTTATCCAGTCTTAGTCAAGGAGTTTTATTTCAATCTGTCTAGAGGAGATGGAGGAATAGTTAGTTCAGTAAGAGGAAAAGGATTCATATAATCTCAGAAATCTTAGGAAATCTTTTAGGGATTCTGTTACTGGGCTTGCTGGAAGCATTCACAGTGAAAGGTCAAATACTTTATCAAGGATGCTAGGAAGAGAAGTTACTGAATTTGAAGAGATTAGGGCAAACCAATTGCCTCTTGAGTTGAGATTACTTCATAATATATGTGGAAGGATTTTATTTCCCAAGACCGGTAGGTTTGAGTATGTCTCAGAGCGAGACATTGTAATTATGGACAGTATTTTAACTGGTTAGCAAATTAATTTAGCTGGTATGATGGTCTGGTATATGGCTGAAGCCGAAATAAGAAAAGATCTACTTTACCCTATGGTATGATATTGACTTTAGCATTTCAGAGTCAGGGTGTTGTTATTTCTGAAAATGAACCCAAAAAGAATTTAAGGCACACATATTACTATAGTTTAGCAACTGTGCATAGAATGGGATTTATGAAGAAGGATGGAATTTGGGAAAGGAAAAGTCTCTTGGATGAAAGAGCTACTGATGTTGGAGCTACAATACCTGGATCCTCTGTGAGACATATTTCGCCAGAACCTAGTAGCCCTGCACCTTCAACAGCTCCTATACCTGCTTCGAGTTCATTTGTTCAATCTTCTACCATTTTTTTGATATTCAGCTAGAACAACTTAAAAGTCTATTTGCTACTCACAAGGAGAGATGAAAACTGAAATTGACAATAGTCTGATGAATTAAGAGAAATGTTTTATTATTTGGATGAGAGAGTAAACAAAATTGAGTGAATCATTGGATCCTCTTCAGAAGCATTAAAGAATGATCTCAGGATCATTTTTGAGAAACTTAAAGATATTGGAGGAGGAGATTCTGAAACCTATTCCAAATGCAATGCAGAGCTTCAAGACAAAATTGTTACTGCATGTGGATTCATTGATAGAAGATTGAAGGAATTTGTCAGAACTCAAAGTGAAGGAACGGAAAAAATTGTAGAAGAATTCCAAAGGCTTCTTAGAAATCATTAAATACTACATTTTGATACTTTTGATGTAATTTCTTTTTCTGAAATGAAGTTACTTTTAATATAATGAAGTTTGATGAAATGAAGTTCTTTTTGATGTAAAATGTTTACTTTTTATCATATGTAATGTTGAACTTTGAATGAGTGAATTACTTGTATTTTGCAATGCAATTTGACGATTCTTTTGAGAAAGATTAATTGAACATGAATCTTTTCTAAAACCTTTTTGTTGATTACAAAAAGAGGGAGAGAAGATTGTATATGCATTGGACATAAATAAGCTTAATGAATGAGTATCAAGCTTTAAATGCTTAATTAATTGGTATGCTTTAAATGCTTAATTAATTATGACCTGCTCATTAAGTTTTGACATCAAGTAGTTTCGATAAGATAAGTATCAAGCTTTAATTGTACTTAATTTGATATGTTCATTAAGTCTTAATGATAAAGGGAGAGAAGATATTAAATTGAGTATCATAGGGGGAGCTACCTCATTCAGGGGAGCTACCTCATTTAGGGGGAGCTTAACTATGAGAACTTAAAATTTGAGAAATTTGATTTGCAACTCTTATTGTTTAATCATGCATATACTCTATGTTTTTGTCATCATCAAAAAGGGGACATTGTTGACCCAATTATTGATTTTGATGATTAACAAAATACATGAGTATATTCACTATGTTTCTAACAAATTTAATAAGTGTTTCAGGGATTAAAAATGTTTAATCAGTCAAAAGGTGTAAGGAAATGAGTTTTGAATCAAAATTGAAAAGAAAATATGTAAGTTCAGAATTAGAGTCGATACCCAAACAGTCAGGAGCCGACTTCAGGGCGTATCAGAATCTTTCTACATTTTTGACAACACAGTCCGGAGTCGACACCTAGAGTTTCGAAGCCGACTCCAACTTGAGATACAGAGAAGTAGTTTCTACTTCAGTTTTGGAGCCGACACCTGGAGTTCGGGAGCCGACACCTGAAA
Source organism: Calamus simplicifolius (assembly GCA_900491605.1). Lineage (NCBI taxonomy): Eukaryota > Viridiplantae > Streptophyta > Magnoliopsida > Arecales > Arecaceae > Calamus > Calamus simplicifolius. Next base: position 954,169 of record UESW01004264.1, read on the forward strand.
GTTACAGAGCCGACACCTAAGTTTCTGGAGCCGACTCTAACCTGAGAACAGAGAGCATGTTTTTTGGACAAAGTTAGAGTCGACACCTTGGAATTTCGGAGCCGACTCCCGATAGCGCCGAACCAACACTTAACTTTTTCGGAGTCAACTCATCAACGAACTTCTTATTACTATTTTGGACACCCCGATTCGGAGCCGACACCTGAAAAGTTGGAGCCGACTCCAACCTATTAGGAACGGATTTTTCAAATGTCAGAATAGACTCCAATGGTAATATTTTTTCACCTAATCTCTAACGGCTATTTTTCTTTGTGTGTAGAAGCAATCCAACTACTCTGCAATGGCTATTTTTTCACCTAATCTTGGATTAAGGGATCTATAAAAAGGGGAACCGTTCGTTTAAAAGAAGAAGAAAAGGAAAAGGAGGAAAATAGAAGAAAATAAAAATAGGAAAATAAAAAAGAAAAGGAAATAGAAAAAGAGAAAGAAAATATTTTGTGAAAATCCAAAAATCTTGACAGAAAATCAAAAGGAAAGTCTCAGAGCTTACATCAACCAATCCAAGAGAGTCCGAAAGAGAAATCCAAAGCATTCAAGTTCAAAATCGGAGGATTTTTCAAGTGAAGAAAAAGAAAGCAAAAGCCCTATTTTTCTCAACTTCTCAATTGCAATTTTGTGAAGAATCTGAGCTGAGGCCTGATTCAACATTTCAAAGGAGAAGAGGAAAAGAAGAAAAGCTCAAACCAAATTTGCTTCAAACAGGCTTTTCTTACCCTTGTTCATTTAATTGCATATGTGCTCACTTAAAGAGCTGTCTTGTATTGTAAACTCTATTTTTCATTGTAGTTGGTTAATTCAATTAGGGGATTAAATTAGTGGAGGTAGTATACCTCGGGACAAGCTAAGGATAGCTTATAGTTGGGTTTTGTGCTGGTGAGCCCGAAAAAATTGGCTGGGTTCGTTGTGAGCTCGGGAAAACAACAAGTTTGAGTTGTGAGCTTGTAAAACAACTCGAATGTAATTAAGTGGATTATAGTGGGACCCAAGTGCTGCTTGGGAGTGGACGTAGGTGTTGGATACACCGAACCACTATAAAATCTTTGTGTTTGCCGTGCTTTGTCTCTTTGTCTCTATCTCATTTATTTGTGCTTAGCATTTATCTATACATTGCACTCAAGCACTTTCATATCAAAGCACATAGTCTTAAAGTGTTAAAATTTTTTAAGAACCCAATTCACCCCCCCACTTGGGTTGCCATCTGGGCCAACACTTTCAATATTGTAGACCTAGTAGAGTATAGGGAATCAACAGCGATTTCTAGTGAGTACTTTGAACCTAGCCCTCCTTTCATGAGCGAACCTATCTAGGAGTGTCCACCACCAATTTCACCTGAGCGATGAGAGCGGATCGAGCGTATCTTGGACGATCAAGCCATTAGGACCCGAGACCGTGGTTATCAATGCTATTTGGTCCGATGGTAGGGTCACTCCGAATCTGATAATTCATGGATTACTCGAGAGGACTTGCAACGCCTCGATCCAGACCTCCTAGAGAGCTACTAGAGCCAGACCGATCCATACTCGACGAGATCGAGTTCCTCCCATTCTGAAAGAATTGGTGTGGGCACCAAGATTAGATAGAGGATTCTTAATTCTCTGTGGATATCTGATTAGGTTTGTAGGGTTTGATTCAGTTAAAAAACTTGGTTTAGTTTATTTTATTTTAATTTGGGTCTAATTTTATTTTTGTTTGGACATTGAGTCCTGTCTTTTGAGTTGGTACTCGTTATTAAGGTTTGGGTCATATTGAGTCAGCTCATTATGAGCTTGGGTCAATTTGAGTCCTGTCTAATCCAGTTGATCTTATATATGTCCAGTCCAGTCTAGTTGGTATTGTATGAAGTTCATTCAGCTTACAAGAGGAGACACCATTATTGGAGCAGAAGACAAGGTTATTACAGTCAAACAGAGCAAGCTACTAAATTTAAGTTGGTGCCACACCTACATAAGAAGTTAAATGTTAACCACACACCTGCCACCCTCCAGCACAAGCATTCCATACACCATCTAGCAGAGCAAGCAGGTCAACAAGATAAGCCTTAATCTTCTAAATCATGCAATCCTATTTGGAAGAATTTTAGCCCAAAAAAGCAGGCATTCCGTACGCCATCTAGCAGAGCAAGCAAGTAAACAGGATAAGCCTCAATTATGGATGAGCCCTAAGTCCCCTCTTGTATGAATCTTTTAATTATGGATCTTTTAATTATTAATCAATTATGGATCTTTTAATTATTAATCAATTAATCCAATTTGAGTTATTATGAGTTTTGTTATTTGATTTTCTAGTGCGCTTAATTTCTTCTCCTGCGCATGCCAACATCCCAGTCTCCAGGAGAAACCCTGATCGCCACCCTTGTTTTCCTCTAATGGATGCCCAAGAGCCTCTTGGCCACCCCTTCTTCTTTACTTCTTCCTTGTCTCTTTGCCTCTAATATGACTTTTCTCTCTTATTTTTTAACCCTTGGATGGTGTTCTTGCAGGTCCCTCGTAACCACGAATTAAGGATTCAAGGTGATCGCCATTCAGGTCAGCGGATACTTAGTCGCAGATCCATGAGCTCGGGACTTGGTCATCCAGGGGGCATCCGCCAGGCAAAGCGATCCCTTAAGCATCTCGATCTTCTCATCCTGCCAGGTACACCCCCTCTAATCTGCTAGTAGCTTTATTATAGAAGCAAGTCCTACCGGGGCTTCTTAGCCTCAGCGGTCTTTCTTCTTATATTTTTTATAGAATTGTTTCGCATGCTAAAAATTACTATGAGTTTTTCTGAACCCCTCTTAGGCCCTTACTTTGAAAAACTAATCAACTGAAAATTATAAATCCTCTAAAATTCACTGGCATGCGATATCAGTCCTACATCAGACAATTTAATGTTGGCTAAAGGGAAGAAAGAATACACTCTAATATGACACAGCCAAGTTTTACAATGAAAAGATAAATCCAGCTAAAGATTCCTCTGTTGAGTTATACTATATGCTACTTGGCCATATGAGTGAAAAGAGACTTCATATTCTTGCCAAGAGAAAACTTCTTCCTCTAACTATGCCTCTAAGCACTTATTGTTTTGCTGATAAATAGCATAGATTTGCATTTCAATGATATCTTTTTTATCTCATATGTGCTAGATTTGATTCACAGTGGTCTTTGTGCTATGAATACTATTCTTGGTAGTGTTTTATATTTGTTACATTTATTAATGATTATTCTAAGAAAATGTAGACCTTTGATTTGAAATTAAAGGCTAGGTGCTCGATGTGTTTCGACATTTCCATGTCAGTGTTGAAAGGAAAATATGAAGGTAGCTAAAATATATCCAAGTAGATAATAGTACTGAGCACAAAGGTCCATTTGAGTAGTATTATAAAGATCATGGATTAGACTTGAAAAGATTGTTCCTAAGACTTTTCAATATAATGGAGTTACTAAGAGAATGATTCACACCATTATTAAAATAGTCTGATATATATTTTCTTATGGATAGAAATAATAAAAAAATATAACTATTGATAATTTGAATGTCGATCTAATCCTGAATAAAGCAGAGTGGAGGAAGCAGATTCATGTAACCGACCCCATGTAGTTGCGAAAAGGCTTAGATGAGTTGAGTTGAGTTGAGTTGAGTGTATGTTTTCTTATGCAAAACTTTTTAAATCTTTTTAGGGGTGAAGGAATGAGAACTATAGTAGATTTGATCAACCTTTCCCTTTCAGTTCCTCTAAAAGGTGATGTGCTAAAGAAATAAAGGAAGGCATTTGTTCATATTCCAAAAGATGAGAGATCTAGCTTGATAATAAGTCAAAGAAGTGCATCTTCTTAGGTTATGCACACAAGGAGTTTGACTATAGTTTGTGGGATCCAGTAGACCAGAAAGTTGTCATAGCAATTCTTGAAAATCAAATTATTGAAGACTTTGAGAAAGTTAAGAAGCCAAAGCCTACCAATGAATGTTATGTTGATTTGATTCCAATTCCTCCTACAAATATGAATGCTGATAATGGGGAAAGTGTCTAGGATGATGGTGGTGACATAATTACTGAGGATACACTTGATGATGACGATGATGCACTAGAAAAACATATTGAGCAAGTTACTCCAATTAAACCTAAATTGAAAAGATCTACTAGATAGCACCATCTTTTGTAAGGGCATCCCTCTCATGAGCATGTGATAATCACTGATGAAGGAGAACCAAAATGCTACCAAGAGGCTATATTTCATGGGCATAAAAAGAGCAGATCAAAGCCATATAGGAAGAGATAACATCTTTGCATAAAAATCACACTTTTGAGTTACTGTAACTACCTAAAGGTAAAAGAGCACTCAAGAACAAATCCATGTTTAGATTAAAAACTCAAGAGTGTAGCTCACAACCAAGGTATAAGACAAAATTGGTTAGAAGAAGGTATTGACTTTGAAGAAATTTTTTTACCTATGGTCAAGATGCCTTTCATCTAAGTTATTTTTGGGTTAGCTGCAAGTATGGACTTGAAAATTTAACAGCATGATGCGAAAACTATCTTTCTTCATGGTGACTTAGAAGAAAAATCTATATAAAATAACCTAAGAGGTTCATAGTCACAAGCGAGAAGCAGGTAGTATGCAAGTTAACGAAGAGCTTGTATAGGCTTAAGTAGGCTCCTAGACAATGGCATAGAAAGGTTGATTCCTTCATGGAGGACCATAGGTATAGCAAACCACTTTTGATTATTATGTGCTTATGAAGAGATTCTTTGATAATGACTTTATCATTTTCTTATTTTATAAGAATGACATGTTGATTGTTGGCCATAATATTAAGAAGATTGATGGTCTAAAAAGAGAGCCAAGCAAGTCCTTTGTCATAAAGAACTTGGGCTTAGCAAGGTAAATCCTTAGCATGAGGATAACTCATGGCAGAAAGAATGGAAAACTTTGGCTATGTTATGAGGAATATGTTGAAAAACTGCCTAAAAGATTCAACATGAGCAAGTCCAAACTAGTTTATTCTCTGGTTGCAAGCCATTTCAAGTTAACCTCTAAGAAATGTCCTCTAAATGAGAAAAAGAAATAGAAAATATAGAAGGTCCCTTGTGCATATGCGATGGATAGTTTGATGTATGCCATGGTTATATACAATGCCAGATATTGCTCATGTAGTTAGTATGCCAAGTCCATTTCTTTTCAATCCTAGTAAAGAGCATTAAACAACTATTAAATGGATTCTTAGATATCTTGTACAAACTTCAAAAATTTATGTTTTGGTAATGGTAAGCATGTATTGGATGGATATACAAATACAAATATGGTTAATAATATTGATTCTAGAAAGTCCACTTTGGGATACTTGATGACCTTTTCAAAGAAGTCAATGTCAGATAATTTAAGCCACAGAAATGTGTTACTTTGTCTTTCACTCGGGCTAAGTATATTGTAGTGACGAAGCTAATTGGTACTTAAGATGTATGTGTTTCTTAAGTAAAATTAATTGCAATCACTTACCTATTTAATTTGAATGTTAAGAAAGGAAGAGATTTCCTAGAGTATTTATGATTTTGATGATCAAAACACTTATTTACAAGGCCCCTTTCCCAACAAATAATTGCTTCATAAAGAGGAGTAGTTGTGTATTTTATCATCCAGTTACATTGAAATTAATTAAATGTTGAGATTTAGGTTATCATTCCTTTTTTTTAGAAGATATTTTATTGCTTGTTTTGGTGTATAATGTATAAAGGTTCAAATTGCAACAAACCAGTGTCCAACGAAAAGTTAATTATTGTGTGGGATTAAAAAAAGCCAGAAAAAAAGCATGGATTTATCCTTGTTTACATAGTTTGATGATAAGAAAGTTAGATGGTCAATAATTTAATAAAAGTAGTTCTACCTAGTAATAAGTTTATAAAATATATGATTTGAGCATTATTTTCATAAACCATAACTAATTAATTAATAGGTGACATACACAGTGAGACCAAAATAAGGAAAAGACTACCTGAATTATTGAAGGATGATCATGACGAGTATATTCCTTCCATTTCTTAAAAATCACCCACTCCTTTGGAGAGGTAATTAAATCATTGCTAACATAGCCTTTCTTTAATGCGCTCTCCACCTTCTCTTTCATGGTTTGATACATTATCTAAAGGAGCAAGGAACAAAAATTTTGTAAGATAAATATTTAATAAAAAAACTATGCCAATCCATAACATTATATTTGAAAAATGATGTTTGGAGATGTTTAGCTACGGCGTACGATATTTTGGCATCCAGGCGTTGCGCCTGATAGGTGACACTCATGAAATAAAAGCACAGTAATCAAGCGGGCCCTATTGTTCATGAGTCCATGACTAGTATCGCACGGGACAAAATTGCTGCCATGGTATATTCTATCTCTATTCCATCGGTCCACCTTCGAAAAGAATAGTGATATACTTGGCGACGACCAGATGGTGCCTCGCTTGTCCAATAATTGGCTTCCACACGGGGACGGCAGCGTGGCTTAAGACAGTAAGAAACCATGTTATTGGGCTTTCGTTTCTTGAAGATGCTGGCACTTGACTCCCTGCATCTGATGGGCAAGGATGTCCCCTAAAATTCAAAGAAGGGTCCCCAGAAAAATGACAGTTTATACCACCCAAAGAAATATAGGAGGAGGCTACAGAGCAAAGATATCTCCCCCAAAGAAATGATAATATAAACTTCATCTCAGTTGCTTTCTATCAATATATTTTGTAGCATCTTCACTGGAAACTTTCGTTTCCCCTTGTATCTTGTAATTCTTCATACTCTGAGATCCTGATGAGCTCTCTCTCTCTCTCTCTCTCTCTCTCTCTCTCTTGAGTTCTCTTCTTTTACTGGAAAGCAAAAACCTAGTAGCATTCTTATTAATTAATATATGAAGCTTGGTATTATTACCAAAACATGGCATTTATTTATTAAGCTATCTGTCGAGGGAAAGGGAGAAGACCTTATAGGTATTTTAATTTTTAATAACAAGCAGTGCAGAAATTAAAGAGGAGAGATGCTTGCCTTTATCTTGTCAGAGTTCCCACCCATGCAAGAGCTGAAGTAGGCCTCCGGGGACCTCTCCAGAAGCTCATTCTCTTTGCAGAAAGGTAACCAGTACCTCGCGAACGTAGCCGCCTCCATGAATGCAAACAGAGTCACATCCGAGCCTCCATCATCGGAGACATAGACCGATAGCCTGTCGGTCGGATAGTCAAACGCCATCACGGAGAGCGCGGTGCTTACCACGCCCATCGGTGGCTCCTTGTTTGGATCTGCTGTGCATATAAACACATCTAGCGCCGGCAAGTCCTTCCGATCCACCGTATCCATGAGACGGTTCGGGAACTCTCGGCGGTGGATGGGCCGCCACCGGAGGGGCAGGGCTGCGACCCACATGAAGGCAAGAACAAGATCAGCGAGGAGGAGGAAAGGAGAGAGGAAGGAGGGGGAAGCGAGGAAGGAGGTGGAGTGGTAGTAGAGGAGGGCAAGGATGCCAAGGGAGTAGAGAAGAGAGTGGACACGGTAGAAGGGAGCCATGGGGTCTGCTTTGAGAGAGTGGAGGATCGGGGTTTTGGGATTGGTGGGGAGGGTCGCCATCTTGGCCTTGCAACAACGAGGTGAGCTCTCTGCTAGGTGATGAGGTTTCAGTGACTTTCATAGATGAAAGGGGAGATGGAAAGAGAGCTTGGAATTGTCAGCCATTAATTATAATAGGCTTTTTCTACCGCTTGATGGTCACTGGTACCATAGATAATAATTAAGAAGATTAAAATTAAAGCAAAGGACATGATACAAAGGATGGTAGTCTCCGGATGAACGCTTCCAACGGACGGTGTTTGGATTCCCAAAAAAAAAAAAAAAAAAAAATTAAAAATTAAAAATGCAGCTGATGAACCCATTATGATAGCCGCAATAGCTGTCATTGTGTTCATTTTAAAATTTTATTATTACTTACCAAAAATATATTATTTTACACTAAAAATAATACTAATGGGGCGATCGATTGGCGTGAGAAGTCATAGAAGACACGTTGTCATTTTATATTATTTATATTAAATTATTATTTTATTATTTTATAAATTTAATATGATAGAGCTTGAAATGTGCAACCCATCAAAGCGTAACGCAGGGTCGTCCAAAAGAAACCGATCAGATGCTGTCCACTTCACAATGTTGAGTATAACCAACCATACCCATTATTAAAGGAAGCAAATTAACCATACCTATTATTCATGCAACTATGTAAGATGCTTCAAAGCACATGTATTATGGAGCCCCTTAAAGCTCTTTTCACTTTTTTTTTGTTAAATTCGATATTGACTTGAGTTTCAGGGATTTCTTACTGAAAATATCTATAGTTCTCTTTGAACTCCCCTACAGGCCTCTTGCCTTAGCAGTTCATGCTTTATTTGGTGATCTTCGATCTTCATCTTGGTTGATATTTAAAAGTTAATTTTGAACATCAATAAATTCATTTTATATATGAAAATCAAGCATATGTTATTAACCATGCTAGTAAAAAAAACAAATAAGGGACAAACATCACCTAGCTGATCAGCTCTTAAAATACAAAAGAAACTTCATTCAACATAGGTCCTCCACCCACCATGGTCACCCAAGATTAGTTTAACATGCTCCTACAATGTGTTGAAGTCCTAACCTAATATAAATGTTAATCCCTCAAGAGCCAAGTTCTAGAGATCCACAGAGAGTCAATCAAAGGGCTTATTATGGTTTGAGAAATGACTAACCTCACCTAAAACTTCCTAAGAATGTACGAGACCCCTTATATAATTAAGCAAGTGGTTAGTGCCAAGATGACCATGCCAAGAAAGAGTCCTAAGATCAATTCTCTTGGCCAATCAGATGCAATTGAGGCCAAAAATTCTTTTGGTTGGCCAACATAACAACCAAATGAATCAATAATTAAAGAAGATGAATCAAGAAATTTGAGCAGTTATGAAGCAATATAAAAGTTGATGAGCAAACCAAATGAATAAGCTAGACTCTCCAAAAAATCGTCATTCACTAGGATGATCATAGTCAAGCCATTGCACCTATAAGTTTAAAATGCCTCAATTGGAGCTACATATATATAATGAGACTGAGGATTCAGAAGAGGTATAGTTGGAGTATCAATACCATCGATTAAACTTGGACAAGGTGTGTGCAGTCAAGTAGAATCTAATTTAAAATTTTTATTTCTTTTTAATATTTTTTTCTTTTTAATGTCTTTATGATTGAACTTTTTTTTTTGAACATTTATAATAGTACAGATTAGTAGATATGGATAGCATTTTTTTTTAAATACCACCATATGGAACTAGTTTGGGAAACTACTTTAAGTGAAAAAAAAATTTATTTAAAAACTAAGTTGTTGGACGTACCTTGCTAGTATGATAGTTAATCATGAAATTCACTAACATGTCCTCTCTTTCCTGACACATCCATGCAACATCTCTAAGATTTAAACTAACAATTTTATAATGGATAAGTTATATTTGATAAATTAATGTTATCATAGTCTACATTTCTACCATAGCAATTCAGCCTTTCTCGCTAAAAGTCAACTTAAATTGTGAACATCAAATATCCAATAAAGTGAAGGTAACCGCCAACACAATAGAGATTAACGTAACATTTCCTGGCATCCTCCCTTCATCCTTTCTTAAAAGCATGGAATCATAGATCGGCCAACAATTGGCAACGATGAATCCAGATAAGAACAAATGCACAAACATTTCATCAAAAACTCCCTTATCCTTGTAGCTCTTGCAATTCCCTTGAAAAAGGAACTTAGATTTATAATGGCCGTTGTACCCATGAGAATGAAGAATGGTGATGCTACGCCAAAATCAAAAATCCTTTATCATATCGCGTGCTTTGCTCGTCTTTCATAACTTTGCTAGTTACATTAAAAGACAGAATTGATATATCAAGTTGATGAGTGCAAACGGGACGGTTCCAAAAGGAAAGATGTGGGCCTCTGTTCATCCATGTCCTATGATCATTCCACCACCTATGAATGTTCCCCCTGTCATAAGAAAATCGATAAGGTCTGTAATATAGGTAGCCAGAAAGAGGTAGGCATACAGATAGAACCATGGGTTAGAAACCTACAATGCATGAAAAATATGTCATCTTTCTCTTTTGAATACATCGATCAAGAAAATAGGAAATATTAAAAACTTCTAGTTCACAAAGAACAAAGATGAACTTTTAACAATGGATAAAGAGTGAAGCAAGAGAGTCTACAATCATAAAGAAGCAATAATTGATCATAGGGTGTATTGAACTACCACCGTTGAGTTGGATGACTGCTATAACTTGAAGTAGGATCTATTTTTGGCATATCAAATGCCGTCATTGAATTGCATATATTTGATATTAAAAAGCTCTATATGCTAGCACTATACAAGCCAGGGGTCCATTTACATGTAACAAAAAATAACTATTCCTATGTACTCTATCATGCAAAAGAGATGCCTATTTAGATTTTTCTTTCTAAAAAAAAAATTATGTAAATAATATCATATTTTCAAAATTTGGATGACAAATATATTACTTGTTTTTTTTTTCTTTTTTTTTGAGTTTCCTTTCATTTGTTTGCATGTGTATGCATGTCTATCTATGTTAGAGAGGGAAAGAGGGGCATATATACCTTTGGGAACAAGCGCTTTCGATAGATAAGAGTAGTTGTGGGAGAAATGCATAGATTGTAATAGGAATGCTCCAAAGTCCCCAGAAAGCATAGTATGCATATTGTAAACCTATAGATAAGGGAGCCTTCCTAGTCTCAAAGGGTGAGGGGACAATGCTTTGAAAAGGCCACCTCATAAAGCCCTATGCACCATCTCTTACACTGGCTAAGGGCGTCATTCAAGTCCTTTGATGCATCACCCAAAAATGTTGGCCTTCTTGGATCACAAAATATAGACCTCCAACCTTCACACTGTAGCTGATAGCCTATGTGGTAATCCTCAACAAGTGATCCATATCTAAATCCAATCTGTAGAAATTTGTAGCACCATTAGCCACAAGATCATACCATATAATTCTACAAAAAAACATCAAGCATAAAATATTAATATTCATTCCCTTTAGTATTTCTATTTGATTTTAACATGAAATCTTTAGTCTTCCCATAGAATTAGAAGTGAGCATGTTCTGAGCCGAGCCGCGAGCTAAAGAGCCCAAGACATCTAGATAGACCCAGCCCAGCTTGAACTCAAACTAAGCGTTTGCCAACTCAACCTCTACCCCGTGAGAATGTCTCAAGATCGAGACCGCGTAAGGATCGATCCACACTTTTTTTAAATATTATGATAGAAAAATAGTTCTAGAGAAGTTGGTTCTGGGCTAAACTTATTTCTCTAATATTCAGGCCTTTTTGACCTTAATTCAAATCCAATACCATACACATTACAATTATATGGATATATATAATTATACACTCACATATATAAATTGTTGGGTTGGGCCAAGCCTATGTTTTCTTAGCCTAAATCCATCTCTAAATTTGAATGAGTCTAAAAAAAATCAAGCCAACCCCGCCTTATAGACCCAAGGCTATGGCCTAGGCTTTCAAATTTTTAGGACCGTCTCACAAGTTTGCTTAGCCTATGCCCATCCCTAAATACATTGGAGAGTAAACGAATGTTTGTTATTTACTCCATTACCTCTTAAAGTAGATTTATTAGGAATGAAACAATACCTATTATAACTTAAACCACTATAATGGAGAAATAGTAGAAAATTAACATTGTCGATTCATTTGTTCTATGTTGGATACTAGAAAACTTGATTGCTACAATTTGAACTATGATCCATTTTTGGCATATTAGAGGTGGCACATAAACTACTTGAGAAGCTGGATTTATTTGTGAATGCAAAAAATGCATAAAATTTTATAATGAAAAGCTTGTCTACAAGGATTAAACTTGCAAAAGGTCCATTTGTATGTAATAAATAAAAGAATTCCTACATACTCTACGATGAAAAGAGATGCATACATAGATTTTTCTTTTAAAAATAAATTGATGTAAATAATTTCATTTTTCAAAAATTAAGACAAAAGAGTATTTTGATTTGTTTATTTTTTTTTTAATTTGGTTCCTCTTTTATTTGTTTGCATATGTACTTATGTCTATTGATATTAGATAGGAAAACAAGAGAATATCTTTGTGAATAAGCATTTTTTATAAATAAGAGTCAATTATGGAAGAAGAAAAGCATATAATGTAATAGGAGTGCACCCAAAGACCCAAAAAGCATTATGTGCAAAGGAAAATTCTTTCTACACGCGCGCATTGCAGGAATGCGCGCATCGCTCGCGGTAATTGGCTATGCGCGTATGCCATACGCGCGGTGCGAAAATAACAAGAATGCTCTTGATGCACGCACGCGCAGTGAGCTCGAGCATGTCCTGCACCACGTGCAGTGTGCAAAGACTTTTTCATTTGCGAATTGTAAGCCCACAGGCAAGGAAGCCTTCCTAATCCCAAAGGTGAGAGGACAGTACTTTGAAAAGACTACTTCATAGAGCCATATGCATCATCTCTTGCATTAGCTTAGGACATCATTCGAGTTTTTTGGTGCATCACCCAAGAAACCGACCTCTCTGAATAACAAAATATAGACCTCCAACCTTCATACTAGACCTCCAACCTTCATAATGTAGGTGATAACTCATGTAGTAATCTTCAATAGGTGATAACTCCCAAGATCCTTGCTTTCGAGGGAAGTCTTTCTGCCTCACGAACGTCTCTCCTTCTTTCTCTGTTCAGGATTTCATCTCACATCTGCCCAGCCAGAGCTATTTATAGATGCTCATATGTGTAGAGGATGCGAAGATAACGTGGAGAAATCATGGAGAGATTATGCCTCTCTGTTTCCATACCAGATGCGGCTTCCTAACTGTTCAGATCTGATTCGAAGCCCGGACGAATGTGGACGATTTGTTTGCTTGATCCATGAACATGGAGAAGACATGAAGAGATCATGAACATCTACATCAGATGCTCGGTTTCTTTGTGTGTTACGGAGAATACGTTGATTTCCTTCCAAATTTGAATTCTTTTTCGATTTGGCATCCGAACTAAACATGAAGAGATTTCGAAGAGATAACAGACAATTCTCCCTCCAATTTGAAAGTCTTCAATCCAATTTATTCCCTGATTGGTTGGTGGAGTGATGGGATAGGAAGGGAAGAAAAAAAATGAATATGTGAAATCTGCGATTGAACTCGGCAATTGGTTTACCGAGTTTGCTTTGAGATGCATGCAGATAAAGATAAATCATTGTAAATTTAATTCCGAGCTCATTTTAAGTCCGATTTGAGTGCCGTTTGCATCATTGGACTTCTAAAATCGAGCTCTTTAAGTTGATAAGGTTTTACTTAAAATATTATATAAAATATTTAAATATTAAATAATAATAGGTACTTTGATTTATTAATTAATAGGTTTATGATGATTATTTGTGCGTTTATCACTCTCTCCAACTTGAATTTTACTCATCCTCGAGTAAATAAAGAATCTAGAAATATGTACCAAGCTAGTCCAAGAATTGATAATTATCTTACAATTCTAAAATCAAAAGATTTTCGGTTAGATCATAAGAGAGGTGCTTCATCGGATGATCAAGTTTACCCATTTAGTGATAGAGTGCAGCCTATAAGAATTTATAGAAGTCTTCCTTCACCAACTTTTTACTTCTCTGTTTAAGATCTCTAACTTAATTTGGATTGGGTGCAGTGTCTTTTTGTAATTTAGTCTTCTTATTTATTTATTTATGTGTAAAGTTAGTGCAATGTCCTAACCCCTTGCTTTCTAATTGACCCTTGTAGTGAGCTTTAGGCCAATGGCTCCCAAACCAGTTGGTTTTAAGGCGTTAGGTGTAAAACACCCTTCGGACTTACTGACTCGAGTCAAAAAGGCTTTAGGTAGGACTGACTTTACTTAGGTTTTTTCACATTCTCACCTTTTTACGCGAACAACATCACTTGCTTAGGTGACAGGCCTGGTTACTTAGTGAAAGATATTAAGAACCTAATTTATTAACTTTAAGAGACTCTTTTTTTTTTCTTTTTTTTTTAAATGACATTTTCACCCATACCCTTATTAAGTAGATTGTACTATTAAGATAAGTGGTCAGAAGGGTCTAAAATTATTCTAAAAATTTTTGTGGGCTAAACTCTATCTTTTATTAGGTTTCCTTAANAGGCGGAAACCTACGAGACATCCCAGTGCTCGCGAACGACACCGAAGATTTTAGCGCGACGACACCCTAGCTCTTGGCAAACGACACCCTAGTCTTGCGCGGCGACACCCGAAAGGCGGAAACCTACGAGACATCCCAGTGCTCGCGAACGACACCGAAGATTTTAGCGCGACGACACCCTAGCTCTTGGCAAACGACACCCTAGTCTTGCGCGGCGACACCCGAAAGGCGGAAACCTACGAGACATCCCAGTGCTCGCGAAACGACACCGAAGATTTTAGCGACGACACCCTAGCTCTTGGCAAACGACACCCTAGTCTTGCGCGGCGACACCCGAAAGGCGGAAACATAAGACATCCCAGTGCTCGCGAACGACACCGAAGATTTTAGCGCGACGACACCCTAGCTCATGGCAAACGACACCCTAGTCTTGCGCGGCGACACCCGAAAGGCGGAAACACGACACATCCCAGACTCGCGACCCGACAATTTTAGCGCGACGACACCCCAGCTCATGTCAAACGACACCCTAGCTCTTGCGCGGCTACACCCGAAAGGCGGAAACATACGAAGGCAAACATATGAATACATCGAGGACACTCCTGCTCGCAATGATAAAATTTTTAACATTTGCATTAAATATTAATCAGTGTTAATATGAATAAATTACATTCAATTTTCATTCAAAGACGAATACAAAAATTAAGAACATTTTTCGACAATGTCGCTAATCTTTTTGTTCAGGCCCTCTCTCAATATCGTCGCAGCTAAGTGTCGCCGGTAATCTCTGACTTCCTCATCCATGAAATCCAGCTTCATATCAGGATTGTCCCGTCGAGCAAGACATTCCATGTATCTCAGACAGTACAGGCCGCAATCCAGCGATCCGCTCGGTTGGCTTGGGCAATCCGAAATATCTTCCATCGGCCACTCCATCTTCCTTCTTATCGCAGTAGATATGGAATATGTGGCCTAGAATTGTATGCCATTTCCTTGCATTGGCCTTGTACTTCGGGTTGCGTTTCATTGAATTCAGGTGCATGAACACCTTCCTTTCCATGTCGACAGCAACCAAATGCCAGTGCGAGTTATCAGAGTTTACAATGGTGAAAAGAAACCGGAATTGGGCCTTATCTTCATCCGATACATTGTCAAATATCGCAGCCCCAGATGATCCAGCAAGTTCATGAGCAGGTGATGAGGAAGTCAGACATAGAGCAGATACGAAAACTGATGCAATTATGCACTTATGATATCGGTCAGGATGCTCTGCCCAGTTGCGCATCAGAAACTCCTGGCCGCAATCAATTATCTGCCAATGGAATGTAAAACGATTAATATAATTCTAAAATCAACAACTGAACATGTTCCTTGATATACTTACATCATCTATTATCATTTCATTGTTAATGAGATCTTGAAGATTTTTTCTTGTTGCAACGCCATTAAACATATTTGTGTAGACGATCTCGTCGGTTTGTTGTCGCTCGCTCAAAAAATTTTGAATAATTATTTGGTCATCTTCGACCGTTGTGTTGGGCTTTGACATGCCCACTGTCTTCACCGACTTTTTAGGTCGGGTTGTCTCATAACATTCGCCGACGACCGTGGATGCCTTACGCTTCCTCGGCTCTTTTTTAATCCTCCTAACAAGCGACGGCACTCCAATTATTTCTAAGTCCATATTGTCATCCTTTGGCGCAGGGGTGCCAAGTTTATTATCGGATATGGACTCTTCTTTATTTTCATTCCCCTGCTCTGTTTTATCAGCCAATGAATCCCCCTCCAATATGTTCTCCTCTGATTTTGCATTCCCTGTCTCAATTGGAAACTCGGATGAATGGTCCTCCTCCATCTTCTTCTCCTCACTATTTACGTTACCAGGCTCGCGGAGGACCAACTCCAAGGAATGCACCTTCTCTGTTTTCTCGTCCCCCTTGTCCTCCTCATTTATTGCATAACTTTCCTTTCTGACAGTGAATTGAGGAGGCTCTCAGCAATGGACAGCCTGTGCCTGACATCTTCGAGTTGATCCTTAACACACTCCAATTCATTCCTCAACTCGGCGCATCCTGCGCAGCTATCCATTGGTTGAGGGGCGCAGGTATCTGTTGTTGAGGGGGGGACGGCAACTCTGCTGAGGGAGAAGCCATCGCTTCTGGCAATGGTTCAGTAGCTCCCTCCATCTGCAACACAAGATGATAACAAATTAATATTAACTGAACATATTGACGCATTAAGTTGAAAAAATGGTCAGAGCAATGGAGCAATGAACTAGATTACCAAGTCCTGAGGCTGCAAGTCGGCAACCCGAACCGATTGGATCTTCATTTGGTGGTCATACCACTTCAACAGCCGGGGCCGTTTATCAGGGTATGCTGGCTCTCGCATTGATGTATGCTCGAGGAACCACGCCTGAACATGATATTTTTGGATATTAAATAAAGTAATATTACAAAAAAAATTTGTCTCAACACTAATAATGTGTCTCAATAATCCTTACCACCAGTGCTGCCGAGCATCCGAACAAGGTAGGCTGCCTCCTAACTTTTTTGCATTCTTTGAGTGCACCGGCTCCTCGGAACGCAAGCAAGCAGCTATTTCTGGGAGAGCCAGAACAATCAATTCCTTCAGTGCCGAAGCCCAGTCGATGCTACCCAGTTGACTTAAGTCATCCAAGTGCTGGATGAGATACCGTGGACATCTCTGATTAGACTTTGGAGCCAAAAACATGGCCAACATGTATGCGATCCAAAGTCGGACGGTGTCCTCGACATCCTCCTGTACTTTAGATGGTCGGAGTTGAAATATCAACTTCTCCAAACCTTCTTGGCGAAGATCTAAACCCTGGCCAAACCGTCTGAACAACCTTCCGTTGAACATTTGGCTGGACGTGTCGATCTTCTTCCCATGAGCTGGAAGTCCCAGAATGAGTGCGACTTCGTCGGCACTGAATAGAACTGGCTTTCCGCAAAACATGAACTCGTCGCCTCCATTGTGACATCTTATGATGTCTGCTAGCAGTCGCCCGTCGACTGTGAACGTCTGCATGTCGACGAAGGCACCAAATGGGGTCCTTCGAATCAGTTTTGTATGACGTCTAGAGAACCCCATCCTCCAAACCTTCTGAACGTATACTGCCGGCCTGCAGCTATTCTTAAACAGCTGGGAAGCCTTCACTGGGGGGACTGGAACAATTTTATTGTCAACTGAAACAGGGGGTAAGACAGAAGACATACATGTCATGAAATTTTAAGATAGAATGTCGTAATATTTAATATAGTGATAAACATACCTGAAGGAGCCGCATCCTCAGTCGAACGAAGAACCAGGTCCTTGCATTGTTCCGCCATTTTCTCTGTCTGCTTCTTCTTTGTTCGCGGTCTTCGTGCACAAACGAAAGCACTCATCTCCATGAATGAAGTATTCGGAAGAATGAACTATGGAACAAGTTTAGGAGGGAAAAGGAGACCAGTGGCTTCTCGAGCAAGAGACGAAGGATGGCTTCTTGAGCAAAAGGATGGCTTCTCGAGCAACAGACGATTGAGTGGTTTTTCTAGGGTTTATGCCGACCTAAGAGAAATACGAAAGGACACCCGGATCGCCACGATCACATCAATGAGACCCGCGAACCCATAGGAACTGCCCACGTTTACAAACTTTTCTCGGAAATATGGCATGGCTCAGTTACTAGGGTGTCGTCGAATTAGTACTACGGTGACGTCAAATTCCCGCCTTGTTCAAGCATGGGTGTCGTCGCCTTAAAGCTAGGGTGTCGTATTTCAACTAGGGTGTCGCGAAGGATTTTCGGCCGAATTCAATTAGGGTGTCGCCGGGTACTCTCTATGTGGTCATTTATAAGACGGGTGTCGTCGCCCTAAAGCTAGGGTGTCGTGGGATTTCAACTGGGGTGTCGCGAAGGATTTACGGCCGAACTCGAACTAGGTGTCGCTGGGATTATCGTGGTCTGTTTAAAGCACGGGTGTCGTCTCGTTAGAGCTAGGGTGTCGTGGGATTTCAACTGGGGTGTCGCGAAGGATTTCTGCCGAATTCAATATAAGACGGGTGTCGTCGCCCTAAAGCTAGGGTGTCGTGGATTTCAACTGGGGTGTCGCGAAGGATTTACGGCCGAATTCGAACTAGGGTGTCGCTGGGATTATCTCCGTGGTCTGTTAAAGCACGGGTGTCGTCTCGTTAGAGCTAGGGTGTCGTGAGATTTCAACTGGGGTGTCGCGATTGATTTTCGGCCGCATTAGAACTACAGTGTCGGGGTTCTCTCCGTGGTCAGTTTAAGACGGGTGTCGTCGCCTAAAGCTAGGGTGTCGTGATTTCCACTGGGGTGTCGCGAAGGATTTACGGCCGAATTCGACTAGGGTGTCGCCGGGGACTCCGTGGTCATTTGTAAGCACGGGTGTCGTCGCCCTAAAGCTAGGGTGTCGTGAACTTTCCACTGGGGTGTCGCGAAGGATTTATGCCGAATTCGACTAGGGTGTCGCCGGGGACTCTCTATGTGGTCATTTGTAAGCACGGGTGTCGTCGCCCTAAAGCTAGGGTGTCGTGGGATTTCAACTGGGTGTCGCGAAGGATTTACGGCGAATCGAACTAGGATGTCGCTGGGATTCTTCTTTCAGAGATGAAATCCATCATAAAAATGGCGCTAGGATGGAGGGAAAGGGCAGCATCCGGACTCTCAGAGCGAGGGGGGGAAGAAAGAGTTCTTCTTGCACAGATGAAATTCAGTTGAGCACGAACCTACGCCCTCGCTCTGAAAGTCCGGTCGATAGGAAATATTTCAGCTTCGAGGCTGAAAAACATGGCTACTGGAGTCTACTGGAGTCTTCAAATATAACAGTTTATCCAATGAGTTTTTCCTTGCCAAAACCTCACGTAGACGTTCGCTTCTCTCTCTGAATTCGGCCAGGTCTGCGTCAATTGCTTTTAAAAGGCTCTTTTTTTCCTCCATCTGTTTTCTCTCTGTTTTCCTGTCATTAAAGCCTTTTAAAAGCAATTGACGAAGATATAACGAAGATAGCTGATGACCATCTTACAGACCTGGCCGAATTGAGAGAGAGAAGCGAACGTCTACGTGAGGTTTTGGCAAGGAAAAACTCATTGGATAAACTTTTATATTTGAAGACTCCAGTAGACTCCAGTAGCAAGTTTTCAGCCTCGAAGCTGAAATATTTCCTGTCGACTTTCAAAGCGAGGGCGTAGGTTCGTGCTCAAACTTAGCATCCGGACTCTCAGAGCGAGGGAGGGGAAGAAAGAGTATGACATTCGTGCATACAAAATAGTTATGACTCCCAGAATGTCATAACTATTTTGTTATAAGGTAGTTACCCACGCATTAAACAGTTTGGTCACGCATTAACTAACTCTTACCAGAAAACAACTGTTGGTGTAATAAAGAAGCTTTAGAAAAAATTTGGAGGAAAGACTTTTTACTTTGTGCTGCGGGTGTCGTAGCATTGGTGCTAGGGTGTCATTAGATTTCAACTGGGTGTCGCGAAGGTGTTTAGGCTAAATTCGACAAGGGGTATCGCGGGTATTTTCACCGTGATCAGTTCTTAGCACGGGTGTCGTCGCCTTAAAGCTAGGGTGTCGTTGCCTTAAAGCTAGGGTGTCTCGAAGGAGTTTCGGCTGAAATCCAATTCTCCCTGGGGTATCGCGGGGATTCTCCGCGCGGTCAGTTCTAAGCACGGGTGTCTCGTATGAGCTTTCATTTGGAGCCAGGTTTTTCCAGCCTCGATGCTGAAATATTTTCTTTCGACCGGGAAGAAAACAGAGTTCTTCTGTTCTTCTTGCATAGATGACATACAACGTTAAATGGCGCTATGAAGGAGGGAAAGGGCATTTTCGTCCGCATGCAATTTTTGAAAAAAAATGAATATCTTAAATGGCCGTCATGTTCAGAATGTTACGTCAAAGCAAAGCCATACCGCCCGTTAGGTCTTCCACATCGGAGCCACGTGGACCAATCAGAAGAGGCGGTGCATCCACGTCGGCCTTGCTGCACCGGGGCGATGTACAAAGTGTTTTCCATCTAATAAACAAGGGCTACAAGATTGTGACAATGGATCGAGAACCACCTTATCCTCTGGATCTTCGATCTCCAGCCTCTTGGCTTGACTGGTATAAATTAGTACCTTTTTCTATGATTTATTGTTCATTTTATGTGCATAAATATATTTTCTCCTCTCTCCTTCCTCCTCTGCCATGATACCCTTGCACTTCCCCCTCCCTTCTCCCCTACCGATGACCAGTGAGAGGCGTAGGTGTCGATGGAGAAGGGGTGTCAGCGTAGCCGAGCTCTCTCTTCCCCTCTCTCCCTCTCTTTCTCTTATATCGATGGTGAAGAAAATTTACCTGACACGCGATGAGGTGAGGAGGCGAAGAGGCTACGGGAAGTCGACAGAAGGGGCTGTGGATAGCCTTCTCCATGTGTGCTGCTGCGTGTGCTGCCATATAGGATAAAAATAAAAAGTATTTCCTTTATTTAACAATAAAAATTAAAGTAATACAAACAAAAATTAAGATTATTTTTATAATTTTTAAAATTTTAAAAATAAAATAACATAAATATATAATCATTCGAGTTCATAGGTTAATTGTGTAGTTTAGTTAAAATAAAAAAATATAACTTAACTTACATTTTACTTTTCAGTTTTTCGAATCGGTAGAGTTTTGACCCGACCGACCCGGCTGCCACCGTATTTCAAGGGCCAAAGGATATCGTGGCAGAGAAAACAGAGGAGCGCCGACGAGGGGAGCAGGGATGCCGTGCCTCAATCTTTCTACCAACGTTAGCTTGGATGGAGTCGACACCTCCGCTATCCTCTCCGAGTCCACCAAGACTGTCGCCAAGCTCATCGGCAAACCCGAAGCCGTCGGTTCCCTCTCCTAAACCCCTCTTAATCCTCCCTTCTCCTCTTCTCCATCCCTTATCTCCTAATTCTTTTGTCGGTTTCCTATTGCTTGATGCATTTGAACTTCTGTGATATGAAAGATGATATCTTGCTTGAAGTTGTAAAAGATTCTCTATCACATCTTGTTATCCGGTCAGTAAGCCCTTCATGTACTTGTTAGACTAATTTTCTTCTGCTTTGTCTACTTTTTACTATTTGGAAGTCAGTTAGATTCGATTGCGATAAGAATAAGCTCTATTTCGTAATCAGTTAGATTCGATTGCGATAAGAATAAGCTCTATTTCTTTACGAAATAGAGCTTCTTTTGTAAGGTTCTTATGTGCCTAGGGTTACTTCCCTATTTCTATTATGAGCTGAAGACAGGAGTTGTGTTTCTTCAAATTTGATCTTTTTATTTGTGTTGGTTAATTTTCTGTTTGATTAATGCGCTTTCCTTTAGCTAGCTGTTGGTTTCATTGCCTTTAATACATTCCGTGATAGTTTTTCTGTGTGCATTGGAGATTTTTGTATTGATATGGCTGATAGGTCAAGGCACGTTAACGGCAGACCTGGCAAAACTAAAGGTAGGTGGCCCTGCTCTTCAGCGGTGGCCCCGTCTCTCTTAGGCAGCCTTCGGTAGCTCCGCAGCCTTGCTCTTCAGCGGCAACTCCGTCTCCTTAAGGCGGTCCTCGGCGGCCCCGTCTCCTCAAGACGACCTTCGACGGTCTCATCTCTTTCATCTTTCCAAGGCGGCCCTAGCCCTCGGCGGCTCCGTCTTTTTAAGATGGCCTCGCTCTTTAGCGGTGGCCCCATTTTCCCTCGGCGGCCCTTTCTATTCAAGGCGGCCTTCGGTGGCCCTTTCCCTCCAAGGTGGCCTTCGGCGGCCCCGTCTCTCCAAAGCCGACCCAAACACTGGCCGCGACACCAACCCTATATTAGCCCCTAGACGGACTACGGTGCCTACGTGGCCCCCGCATGGATTAGCCATGCCTGTCGTCTGTCCCATGCGCCCGATGGGACCAAGCCCACCTACCAATTGGCCGGCATGTCCAACAAGACTCGGTCCACCAACTGCCTCTGAACTCACGTAATCATCATGAGTTTAGTAGACATTCACTTTCATGGAATTTCACGTGGCTGATCCCCGACTAAAACCAGAGATCCATAAAAGGGTAAGAAGGATCCTTAGCAAGATAAGCTCTAAGCTCTACGCTCTAAGAAAAAGATACTTGCACTCGGAGAGCACTTGGATTCTCTGAGCTCTCTTTCCAAACTTCCTCAAGTTTACATGACTCAGATCACTAACTTGCCCGTCGAAGGGTTCCCACTGGAGCAACCTCTGGCCCTGGGACTTCTTGCAGGCCCTCTCGAAGCAGAAGCATATCAACGATCCTCACGGAGCCCTCTGATGGTTGAAGCTGGTGATCGGGCGTCATCAGATTGGCGCGCCAGGTAGGAAAAAAGAGTAGAGCTCTGTAACACCAAGCTACGAGCTCTCTTTTTCTCCTCTTTCTTTCTCAACAATAACAATAGTGGTAACACGAGCTCGGAAAGCCTCCATTAGCCATGCTGGGGGCATCCCCAACCAGCAGAACAGCAGCAGGAGGCCAACCCTCCTGCGGCCAACCCTTCGGTTACTTCCACCCCACCAGCTGTGGCCAATCAAGTGGATCAGCTGGCTGCACTCACCCAGCAAGTCCAGAACTTGACGGCGATAGTGCACGGACTGCAGGAGCAGCAGTCTGTGGCCACTCAATACCAGCCCAGGCCTCCACCACCTGCAGCAGATGCATCGCTTAGTCAACAATCCTCTCGGGGGAGATCTCCCCAACGAGAGACTCGCCGCCGCCGCACCTTGTCCAGAGGACACCGTCGAGAGACCTTCAAGAGGTTGTGTTCCCCTGTTCGCAGCTCAGACGACTCCTTCTCGGAGCGACGGCGTCGAGAAGAGCCTAAGCGGAGGCACTACCACCCGCGCTCTTCCTCTTCTTCTTCATCTTCTGAATCATCAAGAAAGATGTCGACTATCAACCGCCAGATGGAGGAATGTTCGGACGAGTACAACCGACGGTTGGAGGAGATTAGCAGAAAAATCAACAACCAGCCGGAGGAGGACTACGACACCCGTCCTTCCTACTCCCGACATATTCTAGAGGAGCCCGTTCCCTCCAGGTTTTGTCTCCCTCAACTGGATCCGTACGATGGTACGATGGATCCACTTGACCACCTCGAGAGCTACAAGGCTCTTATGCTAGTCCAAGGGGCTATCGATGCCCTCCTGTGCAAAGCCTTCCCAGCAACCCTATGGAAGGCTGCATGGGCCTCGCACTCCCGTCTATCCCCACACAGCATTGATTCTTTTCAACAGCTGGAGAAGGCCTTCTTGGCTTACTTCGATGCCTGCCGGAGGATCCTCAGGGTGGTGGATAGCCTCTTTTCCATCCGATAGAAGGAGAGAACCCCTTAGAGACTTCGTGGTGTGTTTCAAAGCGGCGGCCCTCGAAGTCTACCACTTGGATGATGCGGTGGCAACTTTGGCTTTGAAACGGGGACTCTGTCCTTCCCGTTTCACCTTCTCACTGGACAAGAAGCCACCCAGCTCTTACTCCGACCTCCTGCTTCGCGCGCAGAAGTACATCCGCGCCAACGAAGCTGACTTCACTCATCGGGAGTCCGACGAAGGTCTTAGCAGAAGGTCTGCCCACCCGGAGTCCTGTAGACCCTCCCGCTCCAAGAAGCCCGAGCCATCGCGCCGACCGGGCGATCGTCGCCGAAGCCTTGCCCCCAGGAAGAGCGAGCTCACCCCTCTTCTAGCCTTTTGCTCCCACATTCTCATGGAGATAAGGGCGAGCCGTATCTCTAGCGTCCTTCACCAATGAAGAAGGAAGCTCCCCGTGACAAAGCCGCTACTGTCGTTTCCATTGAGATTACGGCTACGACACCGAGAACTGCTACAGCCTAAAGCGCACCATCGAGGAACTCATCCAGCGGGTTACCTCAGGAAATATATCAAGAAGGGACCCCCAGCTGTTTCGGCGCTCATAGGGCCTCCGCCAGCTCAGGCCAACGTCGATAACGCCCCGACAGAGAAGACGGTGGGAATGGTCTCCTGGGGGGGTGGGCTCTTCATCCAAAAGATCAAGGGGCAATGGAGGGGTAGATGATGTATTTTCTTTTCCTAGGAGGGAGCCAGTTGGGATTGAAAATGTAAACAATGATGGCGTCGTTATCTCAATGACGATTGCCAAACATTCTGTAAAATGAATACTAGTTGACAGTGGAAGCTCAGTCGATATCATTACCTACAATGCTTTTGTTAGAATGAATCTGTCCCTTGACTCTCTTCAGCAAGTGGCGGCACCTTTAGTCAGCTTCACGGGAGACTCGGTGAGAGTGAAAGGCGAGATCACCCTCCCAGTTACGGCCGGGATGCCGCCGTATCAAACCACAGTCATAATGAAGTTCCTGGTTATCCGAGTACCTTTGGCGTACAATGCCATCCTCGGTCGACCCGGCCTGAATCTCCTCGATGCGGTTATTTCCACCAAGCAGCTACTCGTTAGACTCCCAACTAACAATGAAATCGGCAAGATGCGAGGAGAGACCAGTTCGGTCCTGCCCTACTACCACGGAGCTTTAAGCCCTCAGGAGGTCGCGCCGGCCTCAGAGGTACTGGATCCCAGAGAATCTAGTAAAGGAGAGCTGGTTAAGCGGCTATTGACTTTTTCATTGGGGGACGACCCGACGAGAATGGTGCGGGTTGGTGAGCTTCTCTCTGTGGAGGACCGAGACCGTCTCCTAGATTTCTTGCGGGCCAACTTGAACATTTTCACCTGGTCGACGTCTGACATGTCCGACATACCATCAGAGGTAATTACACACCGGCTCAACATCGACCCAAAACATCGTCCGATCCGCCAACGAAAAAGGAGCTTCGCTCTGGAGAGAAAGAGCTATTAACGAAGAGGTCAGCAAGCACTTACTGCCGGCCACATCCAGGAAGCACATTACCCGGATTGGTTAGCCAATGTAGTGATGGTCCGTAAGGCAAACGGGAGCTGGAGGATCTGCATCGACTTCACTGACCTCAACAAGGCATGCCCAAAGGATAGTTTCCCATTGCCTCGGATTGATCATCTGGTGGACTCTACATCTGGTCACGAGCTCTTCAGCTTTATGGATGCCTTCTTCAGGTACAACCAAATAAAAATGAATCCGAACGACGAAAAGCACACATCCTTCGTGATCGAGAAAGGCATCTACCGTTACAAGATAATGCCATTCGGCCTTAAGAATGCAGGAGCAACCTACCAGAGGCTGATGAATAAGGTCATTAAAGACCAACTCGGATGGAACATGGAAGTCTACGTGGACAACATACTGACAAAGAGCATCTGCGCTCTGACCATGTCTCCGACTTGGAGAAAACCTTCAATAATCTTCGCCGCTACCAGATAAAGTTGAACCCGCGAAAATATGCTTTTGGGTCACGACGGGAAAGTTTTGGGCTTCATGGTGGCTCAGCGAGGGATAGAGGCGAACCTAGAGAAGATTAGCGCCATCCTCGGCATACGTCCTCCGACCAACAAGAAGGAAGTACAGTGACTCACCGGAAGGGTAGCGGCCCTAAGCCGTTTTCTCTCCAAGTCGGCCGAGAGGTGCCTACCTTTCTTCAAGGTCCTGCGCAAGGTAAACGGTTCAAGTGGATGGAAGATTGCCAAAAAGCCTTTGAAGGATTGAAGGCGTTCTTGTCTACCCCACTGTTGCTGTTTAAGCCAAAGGATGGAGAGAACCTTTCATCTACCTTGCCGCCTCCACGGAGGCCGTCAGTTCCGTCTTGGTACGCCTCGACGCCAACGAAATCCAGAAGCCCGTCTACTATGTGAGTAAAGTACTTCACGACGCTGAGGTCAGGTATTCCAAGACAGAGAAAATCATTTTTGCTCTGATTATTTTCGCCCAATGTCTCAGGCCGTATTTCCAAGCTCATCCCATCGTTGCTTATGGACCAGCCCCTCAAGGCTATTCTAGCCCATCCTGACACCTTGGGATGGCTGGCTAAATGGGCGGCCAGTTGGGAGAGTTCGACCTCTCGTTTCAAGCAAGGCCGGCTCTGAAGTCCCAAGTGTTGGCCGAATTCTTGATCGAGTGCACTTGGACCGAAGAGCAGGCGGAAGAACCCCCGATGGTGCGGCTGGATGTTGAGCCCCATGACGTGAAGGAAACCTGGATCCTCCACGTAGATGGCGCTTCAAACTCCTAAGGTAGTGGCGTCGGCCTCATCCTGGCGGATCCAAAGGGCGAAAAGGTGGAATACGCCCTCCTCTTCAAAGCTACCAACAACCAGGCCGAGTATGAAGCTGTGCTAGCCGGGGTAAGGTTTGCCCGAGAGCTCGGAGTCAGACGCCTCAGGATTTTCACCGATTCTTAGCTCGTCTTCGGACAAATCAATGAAGAATACGAGGCACAGGATCCCACCGTGGCACAGTATCTGGAGAAGGTTCGACTCCTGACCTCCTCACTGACATATTTCAATATCAGCTACATTCCTCGGAGTGAGAATGCCAAGGCAGATGCCCTTTCCCACCTGGCCACCTCGGCGGACAACATCCTGAGGAGCGCTTACATTGAACACTTGGAGAAGCCCAACATTGAAGATAAAGAGGAAGTCCTCCCGATTGTGCAAGAGCCGACGTGGATGGATGCCTACATTCGCTACCTCGCGGATGGCACCCTCCCGACCAATCGTGTGGAAGCCAGACTGCTCAAATGGAGAGCCTCCAAGTTTACCTTGCTGGACGAACGACTATACAGAAGGTCATTCTCCTACCCTCTTCTTAAGTGCGTTGGTCCTGCAGACATCGATTACATATTTAGAGAGATATATGAAAGCATATGCGAAAATCACCTAGGGGGTAGATCACTAGCTCAGAAAGCCCTCCGACAAGGATATTACTGGCTAACCATGAAAGAGGACGCGGCCGAGCTGGTTCGGAGGTGCGATGGCTGTCAGCGGCATGCACACATTCAGCGGCAGCCGGCTTCCCCGCTAAGCCCGCTCTCGGCCCCATGGCCTTTCGCCCAATGGGAAATGGACATCCTAGGACCATTCCCCCCGGCTTCAGGTCAGCGGAAGTTCTTGCTTGTCACCATCGACTGCTTCTCTAAATGGGTTGAAGTCGAGGCGCTATCTAAGATCACCGAGAGCAAAGTTAAAGCTTTTTTCTAGAGGTCCATCATATGTCGGTTCGGGTTACCTCATACTATCATCACCGATAACGTCTGGCAATTCGATAACGCCACATTCAAGACATTCTGCACCGAGTTGAATATCTGCTACCGGTTCACATCCATCGGCCATCCACAAACCAACGGAGAGGCTGAGGTCACGAATCAGACCATCCTTCGGGGACTCATAACTTGGCTGGATGGATATAAAGGTAGATGGGTCGAGGAGCTCCCAAGTATGCTATGGGCATATTATACAACACCAAGAGCCTCGACGGGAGAGACCCCTTTAGTCTAGTTTTTGGATCCGAGGCGGTCATCCTCGTTGAGATCGGCCTCCCAAGCCCTCGGGTGGAGCCATACAATGAAAGGGACAACCCCGTGCAGTTGAGAA
Source organism: Calamus simplicifolius (assembly GCA_900491605.1). Classification (NCBI taxonomy): domain Eukaryota; kingdom Viridiplantae; phylum Streptophyta; class Magnoliopsida; order Arecales; family Arecaceae; genus Calamus; species Calamus simplicifolius. Next base: position 981,963 of record UESW01004264.1, read on the forward strand.
CCAACCTTGATTTCATTGACGAAGTGCATGACCAGGCACGGCTCAGAATGGCCACATTCCGCCAATGAGCAACCAAGTATTACAACGCCTAGGTTTGTCCCAAGATGTTCCGCCTCGAAGATCTGGTCCTCAGAAAAGCTGAAGTGTCCAAGCCAACGGAGGGGGGCAAACTGTCTTCAAACTGGGAGGATCCTTATCGCATCACTGAGGCACTTCATCGAGAAGCATACCGAAATTAAAGAACTTGGCGGACGGATCATCCCACATACCTGGAATGTAGACAACCTCCGTCGGTACTATCAATGATGTACCCCATTCAATTGATGATAATAAAAAGACTTTCGAATGTTATATCTAACTTATCTTCGAAACTGAGAGACCTATCGACTAAAGGAGCTCGGCGGCATCGCGGCTAACGGGTCACCCTTCGGTCCGATGCGGGAGGCACCTCCGAGGTGGTTCAAGACCCTAACAGCTCCGTACCTATTCGAGTCACCCCTCGGGCCGGCACACAAACCCCCGAGGCGATTTAAAGGAGCTCGATGACATCGCGGCTAACGGGTCACCCCCTCGGTCCGGCGCGAGAGGCGCCTCCGAGGCGGTTTAAGACCCTAATAGCTCTGTACCCACTTGAGTCGTCCCTCGGGCCGGCACACAAACCCCCGATGCGGTTCTAAAGGAGCTCGGCGGCATCGTGGCTAACGGGTCAGCCCTCAGTCCGACACGAAAGGCGCCCCCGAGGTGGTTCAAAACCCTAATAGCTCCGTACTCGCTCGAGTCGTCCCTTGGGCCGGCACACAAACCTCCGAGACGGTTCTAAAAGAGCTTGGCGGCATCGCGGCTAACATGGTCACCTCTCGGTCCAGCGTGGGAGGCATTCCTGAGGCGGTTCAAGACCCTAATAGTTCCATAACCGCTCGAGTCGCCCCTCGGACCGGCACACAAACCTTCAAGGCAGTTCTAAAGGAGCTCGGCGGCATCGCGGCTAACGGGTCACCCCTCGGTCCCGCATGAAAGGCGCCCCCAAGGCGATTCAAGACCCTAACAGCTCCGTACCCGCTCGAGTCTCCTCTCGGACCGGCACGCAAATCTTCGAGATGGTTCTAAAGGAGCACGGCAGCATCGCGGCTAACGAGTCACCCCTCGGTCCGGCGCGGGAGGCGCCCCCAAGGCGGTTCAAGACCCTAACAGCTCCGTACCCACTCGAGTCATCCCTCGACCGACGCACAAACCCTCGAGGCGGTTCTAAAGGAGCTCGGCGGTATCGCAGCTAACGAGTCACCCCTCGGTCCGGCGCGGGAGGCGCTCTCGAGGCAGTTCAAGACCCTAACAACTCCGTACCCGCTCGAGTCATTCCTCGGGCCGGCACACAAACCCCCGAGGCGATTCTAAAGGAGCTCGGTGGCATCGCGGCTAACGGGTCACCCCTCGGTCCAGCACGGAAGGCGCCTCTGAGGCGGTTCAAGACCCTAACAGCTTTGTATCCACTCGAGTTGCCCCTCGGACCGGCACACAAACCCCCAAGATGGTTCTAAGGAGTTCGGCGGCATCGCGGCTAACATGTCACCTCTCGGTCCAGCGTGGGAGGCATTCCTGAGGCGGTTCAAGACCCTAATAGTTCCATAACCGCTCGAGTCGCCCCTCGGACCGGCACACAAACCTTCAAGGCAGTTCTAAAGGAGCTCGGCGGCATCGCGGCTAACGGGTCACCCTCGGTCCCGCATGAAAGGCGCCCCCAAGGCGATTCAAGATCCTAACAGCTCCGTACCCGCTCGAGTCTCCTCTCGGACCGGCACGCAAATCTTCGAGATGGTTCTAAAGGAGCACGGCAGCATCGCGGCTAACGAGTCACCCCTCGGTCCGGCGCGGGAGGCGCCCCCAAGGCGGTTCAAGACCCTAACAGCTCCGTACCCACTCGAGTCATCCCTCGAACCGACGCACAAACCCTCGAGGCGGTTCTAAAGGAGCTCGGCGGTATCGCAGCTAACGAGTCACCCTCGGTCCGGCGCGGGAGGCGCTCTCGAAGCAGTTCAAGACCCTAACAACTCCGTACCCGCTCGAGTCATTCCTCGGGCCGGCACAAAACCCCCGAGGCGATTCTAAAGGAGCTCGGTGGCATCACGGCTAACGGGTCACCCTCGGTCCAGCACGGAAGGCGCCTCTGAGGCGGTTCAAGACCCTAACAGCTTTGTATCCACTCGAGTTGCCCCTCGGACCGGCACACAAACCCCCAAGATGGTTCTAAAGGAGTTCGGCGGCATCGTGGCTAATGGGTCACCTCTCGGTCGGTGCGAGAGGCGCCCCCAGTCGGTTCAATATCCTAAGTCCTGTACCCACTCGATTCGTCCCTCGGACCGGCACACAAACCTCCGAGGCGGTTCTAAAGGAGCTCGACGGCATCGCGGCTAACAGGTCACCACTCCGTCTGGCTTGGAGACGCCCCTGAGTCGGTTCAATATCTTAACAGCCCCGTACCCGCTCGAGTCGTCCCTCGGACCAGCACACAAACCCCCGAGGCGGTTCTAAAAGGCTCCTAAGTGCACCTAGACATCCCTTAGCCGGCACCATCACCCTGCGATCACTCCGATAAATGCCTAAGGGACTAAGGACTCGGCCGACTACGCGAGTTCGCACAGACCCCAGTCGGATCATAAGGAGAGTTACGGCCACTTGCGACTGAGCCTAAGGATCGGGATCGGTACACCGCCACAGCAAGTCAAAGCCATTGCAAAGGTTAAGTCTTACGCACTTGGGAAAAATTTTTCTTCATTAATACTTGAAAAGTTACAAAGGCTGACCCGAAATCAGTTACAATCAAAGAAGAAAGCAATAAAGAAGAAAAGCCTAAGTATCTAGGGTTCGGCGGGCCCCGGCTCGTCCTCAGCATCATCCTCGCCCGACTCTTCGACGTCCGGGTCCCCAGCCCGGATGGCACTGAGGTCGCCGACGCCGAAGACTTGGGCAACCTTCACCTTGCACTCCTCAAAGCCTTGGGCATAGGCGTCGAGGCTGGCTTCGATCACCTCCTGCTCGAATGCCGAGGAGCTTTTGAATTGCTCGATGGCATTTTGCGCCCGGGTCTCGGCATCACGGGCTCGACCCGAGCCTCCTCGGCTCGGGCCTCGGCGTTCCGGCCACTGGCCTCGGCGCTTCGGGCCCGGGCCTCAGCATTGCCCCTTCTCACCTCGGCCGCCTGAGCATCAAATGTCGCCAAGGTGGCCCTCTCCTCAGTGGCGAGGGCATTGAGTTCCGCCACCTCTGCCCAGTCCAAGGTCCTCGAGCTTCTGAGACAGGTCGTCGACCTTGCCCTCGGCTGACTCCAGTCTCTCCCCGAGCATCGCCAATTTGATCTCCGCCGCCAGGTTTCGGATGAGCTTAGTCGTTGCCTTCGTCTCGGCCTCTTTGCACTGAGCCCTCCATTCATCGCGGTCGGCGTCAACCGCGGGAAGATCTCGGTCTTCTTGACCCGAGCCTCGGCCAGCTTCCTGGCCCAACTCCTCGCACCGGCCCCGGCACTTGTCCAGCCGGGCCTGGGAACACTCAATGGCATCATTGGTCCAGATTAAGGCGTCTTGGAGGGTGAGAACCTCATTGGCCGTTTGCAAGGATCGAAAAGTTAGTTACAGCTCAGCCAAAATGAATGACAGAGAGAATAACCAGAAGAAAACTTACCTGGAGAACCGACACGTATGTGGCGTCGAGAACTCGGGCGATGGGCTCGCGCCTGAGCTGCTCGTGGAACTTCGGCAGGTGAATCCTCTCCAACAGGCGCTCTGCCAGGCGTCCGCTGTCCATGGCCGAGAACCTCGGCGGCTGCCGCCGCTCCTTGTGAGGATCCCAATCGGACGACGAGCACGGGGCTTCCGGCCCGCTTCCGGCCTTGCTTCTGGCTCCGCCTCGCTATCGTTGACCGGTCCCTCGCCACCCCTGGCCTCCGGAGTCGATGCCTCTACCTCGAGCTTGGTGGGGGCCAAGTGCCCACCCTCGGCCCCAAGGTCCGCCGCCTCGTTGGCTCGATGGGAGCGGAAGGCTCGTCATCGGCCTCCAGGTCGATGACCTCCGACAGCACAACAGGAGGCGGAGTTTCATCCGCGAACCCTTCCGCCTGGGCTGGCTGGCCCCCCATCTTCGGTCTTGCCTCGGCCGTGACGGGAATATCTTTGCTCGCTGAGGCCTCGACTGGGGATCTCTCCCTCGGCTCCTCCATGGGAGCCCCCTCCGCCGGAGCTGCGGAGGCCTGGGCCGGCTCGCCCTAGCCCTTTCGTCGGATTTTTTTGGCCGGCCTCACAACCTCGTTGGCCTCCTCCCTCCTTTTCCGCATTGCCGCCCTCAATTTCTTGATGGGCAACTTCATTGCTGCACAGAGAGCCAACAATCAGAAAAGAGAAAAATAATAAAGGACAAGGAAAGCAAGATTTTACGCTCACCAACTGTCCGGGACAGGCCGGCCTCATAGAGGTTGGCCTCGGCCAACAACTCCTTGTAGGGTGGAGTCTCGGAGGATGTCAGGCGGTTGAAGAGCTCCTGGTCCCTTTCGTCCACCGCAGGGTTCCTATTGGGGCCGACATCGGGACTCTCCCAACTCATCCTCAACCCCTCTACGTGGACAAACAGGAATCGAGATTTCCATCCTTTGACTTTGGAGGGGAGGCTAAGTGGCAAGGCCCTACCGGGCCGAGAAGTGAAGATCCACCATCCGACCTTGTTATGGTGATGGAGTTTATAGAAGGCTCGGAACAGTGAAATCCTAGCGTTCGAGCCATGGAAAAAGCAAAGAACAACGAAGGCACGTATGATCCAAATCAAGTTTGGGGTAAACTGTGCCGGGATAAGTCCATACCTATCAAGCAGGCTAAGGACGAACGGATGGAAAGGAAGACGGAGTCCACTCTTAAAGAACTCCTCGTACAGGGCCACCCGACCGAGCTGGTCGGAGGTCACTTTGTTCTCGGGTCCGAAAGCGGACAGACGGACATAACTAGGAACCCTATACCTAACCCTGTGGTCTTCTACCTCCTCAGGGGTCATGGTGGGGATCGTCCCCTCCAGCCCTGCCAGATCAGAAGTGACCGCCGGAGGAGGGGTCGGACGAACTACAGGTGGTGGAGCTACCCTAGGCGGAGAAGCTCAGGTCGAAGGCTGCTCAGCCTCCGCCGGACGGCCACGGATGGTCACACCATCGACCGGCCGACGGCAACGATGCACCAAAGGGATCTATTCTTCCTTCTCCGAGGACCGAGGGGGACTCATAGCGGGCCTCTTGCCCTCCCTAATGGCACGACAATCCATAGATTCAAAAGGAAGAAGACAAAGAACGAGGAAGACAAAGGGGACTAACCTGGTGTCAAGATGAAAGAGCATAAGGATCGGACTCAGAGAAGGCTCAGAGCTCCGGAAGGAAGACGATAGGGAAGATGATGGAGTGGAAGGCGTGCTCGGGCGGACGAAGCGCTTTTATATAGGCTTTTTAAATCGCCCGCCGAGGCGTTGCCATGCGGCCGTCCACGATTGAGGCCAGCTTCCAGCTATCGATTACTCCCCCTTCATTCGGGATATGGCGCCTCGGTTCCGCACAAGGAGCGGGATCCGTGATCAATGATAGGACATGGGAAGTGGTGGCTTAATGATGGCGCCCAACTTTTTCGTTCCTCAAGAAATATCTCCTCGACACATTCGAAATCAGTTTCACTTTCTGTGCTTCTTAAATGCGGATGGACTTCGAAGCGACATCGCCTCGGGGAGGCGCGCCTCCGCCTTCGACGGTTAATGACGCACAAAGCCAGCAATGATGACAAATTTCTGCGCTTCTTTTGCTTAAGACTCAGCGGACGCATGGCCCCTCGAGCTCAGGAGTGGAGGGGCATCTAATATGGCTGATAGCTCAACACAAGCGTTAAAGGCAGACCTGACTGATGGCAAAACTAAAGATAGGCGGCCTCGTCTTCCCTTGGCGGCCTCGTCTCTCCAAGGCGGCCTTGCTCTTCAGCGGCGGCCCCATCTCTCCAAGGCGGCCCTCGATGGCCCCATCTCCCCAAGGCGGCCCTCGATGGCCCCGTCTCTCCAAGGCGGCCCCGACTCTCGGCGGCCCTGTCTCTCCAAGGCAGCCCCGTCTCTCCAAGGCAGCCCCGGCCCTCGGCAGCCTCGTCTCTCTAAGGCAGCCCCGTCTCCCCAAGGCGGCCCTGGCCCTCGGCAGTCCTGTCTCTCCAAGGTGGCCCCACTCTTCAGCGGTGGCCCCGTCTCCCCTTGATGGCCCTTTTTCTCCAAGGCGGCCCTCGGCGGCTCCGTCTCTTCGAAACCGGCCCCAACATTGGCCGCGACAACAACCCCTATGTCAGCCCCTGGATGGGCTGCAGTGCCTACATGGCCCCCGCGTGGGGTTAGTCGCGCCCGCCGCCTATCCCACGCGCCCGATGGGACCAGGCCCACCTACCAACTGGCCTGCGTGTCCGACAAGACCCGGCCCACTAACTGCCTCTGAACTCACGTAATCACCATGAGTTTAGTAGACATTCACTTCCATGGAACTCCACAACTAAAACCAGAGATCCATAAAAGGGTAAGAAGGATCTTTAGCAAGGTAAGCTCTAAGCTCTACGCTCTAAGAAAAAGATACTTGCACTCGGAGACCACTTGGGTTCTCTGAGCTCTCTTTTCAAACTTTCTCAAGTTTACAGCTGTGACTTCGGTCACTAACTTGTCCGTCGGAGGGTCCCTGCCGGAGCAACCTCCGGCCCTGGGACTTCTTGCAGGCCCTCTCAGAGCAGAACATTATCAACGATCCTCACGGAGCCCTCTGACGGTCGAAGCCGGTGATCGGGCGTCATCATGTATTATACTGTTCAATTCATTATCTTGGGAATTGCATCTCCGCTTCTTCTTTTTGCTATTACTTTATCGTGGAGGTAAAATAGAAGGTTGTCATCGAGTTTTAAAGCGCAATCTAATTAACGACCATAGCTGTGGACACGTATTGCAGCAGGTTTGGGTAGAGTAGATTGACGCCAATAAGGGAAGCGGAGACATAAATACCCTCACATATGTTACTCATACTAATCTAATGCCCTGTGGAAATATGATCCTTTTTTTTAATACATATATCTGTTTTTTTTCAAATTTGGAATATCGTTCTATCAAACTAATTTTTGCATTGTTTCCTGTCCTAAATTCTTTTATTGCATGTCATTAATCTGATTTACATATTATACATTAAGTTTTAGTTGGGTTTTGAATTTAACTCACCATAACATATTATAAGTGATTTATTTTTGTCAATTGACAGTATGTGATGATAGTACTGAAAGGATCAGTACCAATGTCGTTTGGAGGTACCGAACAGCCAACTGCATATGGTGAATTGGTCTCAATCGGCGGACTGAATCCTGATGTAAACAAGAAACTGAGTGCTGCTATTGCATCGATTTTAGAGACTAAGCTGTCTGTTCCAAAGTCCCGGTTCTTTCTCAAGTTTTATGACACAAAGGCAAGCCATCTGAACTTTTCGATCTGACCCTAAGATGGGTCATTACTGGTTGATTGTTTTTCTCATAGCAATTTCCTGTATTTTAGGTCCACCAAACTCAGGAATATGCACAATGTTTGCATGCTTTACATCAGCAATAAATCATGTAAATAATCACTCACTGTTCAGATATTTCTAGTATTGTGTCGCATGTTTATCACCATTAGTTGTTGTTTTGGAGTATTCACTACTTACTGGTAAGAGTTATTCTGGAACAAAACATTTTAATCCAGGTATTGATGCCTTTATTTTATTTTATTTTATTTTCACTTGCAGGGTTCAAACTTTGGATGGAATGGTTCTACCTTTTAGGTTCTGTGCTTGCCTGGTCTGTTACATTGATCTGTTTAACCATATGGTATGGACAAGCATTTGGGTTTGGTCAATTAAATGTGGTATTGTACTGTTGATCTTATCTACTTAATTGTATCATGAAAGAACATCAAGCTGCTGGTATTATGATTATCTTTATCTGAACTAACATAATTGATGGAGACTTGATTCTGCAAGATTTCTTTTTGAACTGATTGTGTCTTTGATTATGCTAAATGCCATATTTCTAATGATTTTGTTTTCATTTCCCACACTGAGATGGTGGAATCCATGAGACATGTTTGGTTGCAAATCTATTTTTATCTTCAACAGTTTTATCATTGCTTGATTTGTTAGTCAATATCAGTATTGAGAACCTTGCAAGAAACAACCTGTTTATATTGTGAAATAAAAACAAAGGGATCACAACTTATGCATCAGTTTACTTGAGTGTGTTGTCATGGTGTTGGCTCCATGTAATTTGAATGCCTTTTTGCTGCTAAAGAATATGTTTTAAATATAGAAAAAGGCATGAGAGGTCAGAAACATTTCTTAAATTCCCTAGGCCGAAAGTTCTTGGCTTTTCGTTAAAAGTTCCATTAGCAGTCATGCACTAATCTTAGTTGAAAATTTTTCTGATGGTTCTTGGGCTCACATGAAAAGTTCGTAAAAACTTATTAGTTCTCCAAATTCTGTTCATCCTGTTTTGTAGCATCATGTCTCCAATCCCATAATAGCACAACACATCCAATTCAATGTCCTTGTTTGTCCGCTTTCTTAGTTGAACAGTTGCTAACTAGTTCTACGAAATGTTATATGAGCCAGGAGAACAAATGAATAAGCTTCCCTGGCTGTAGTAACCAATGCATTGTTAACAAATAAATAAGGGCTCTCTCTCAGAGAGATAGCCTTCCATAAGCTTAAATCTTAGCAGAATATTGTATGCCCTTCTGCTCTAGCTCAGAGAATGAGACAATTCTTGTCATATAACTGTCAGTCAGAAGATTTAAGGCTTGATTTATGCCAGTGCGAAGGGAGCAGTAGGATTGCCTATCATCCTTACAGTTTTGGGGATTTGTCTGTCCTAGCATAGCTAATTAGGTGTTTAACAAGGATAGAGGAGTTGTATAATTTCATAGTTCACACGTTACAACCATACAAATCATTGTCTAAGCACAAATTAACATATGAAAGCAATATATGCTTGCCATTTGTCAGTGGCAGGGATCCTGACCCTAAGGTACTTTCCGAAGGGGGAGGTAGAGTAATTCTCTGAACTCTAACCTCCTGGTTTCACTATAGAAGGTTCTCTGTCTGTTGGGCCAGTAGGTTAACCAGATTGATCCTTTGATTTCCCACTCCATATTCTTTCCTAAAGCTCTTCCGCACACCTTCCACCATACACTCTCTCCATACTCATCTCCTGCAAAGATCACCCCTCCTTGTTTTGTAAAGGGCCTGTAGGCACTCGAGTAACGGTCTCTAAACCATGATTTTGGTTGAAGTAATGACAACTTTGAAGGCTTGGAAGAGAACACTTCTCTTCCTTTTGCCCCATCATGAAGAAACCAATTCAAAATTGCACTATCTCCATGTACCGATTGCTCAAATTTCCATGGTTTCATGCTCATAGTGACGATTTCTGTGGTTGCAACTTTGAAACCGAAATAAGAACTTGGTGGATCAAATGAGCCTTCAACGGCTTTCTCAAGACCAACTTCATGAGTAGGATTGTCAGAAGATTTGCTTACTGAAACTGACAACACATCAGATTGCAGGGTTGGAGTGAGTTGCAAAGCTATACGTGATGGAAAGTGTTTCTCCTCAGATCCATAGCCTCGTTCAGCCAGTAGAGTTTCAGATACCAGCGGGTTCACGTTGCATCTGACATAAGTGAAATCAGTAAGGATTCTTCTAGTTGAATTATCATTGACTAGATAACTAAGCACTACAGAGATATGCAATTCAGCTGGATAGCATGCATGTTCCACATTATAGTTTAGTTATGGACTCTGTTAACATGCTCAGTATGGATTCTCAGGATTTTCTTAGTTTGTTTAGTAATTTGACCAATGATATAGATGGAAAGAGTATTGTCGTTGGGTTATCATAGAGCCCGATGATGTCTGTCAGTGTGTTTATAGATACATGTTGGATTTGAATTGGTAAAATAGTACTAACCTTATGTTGTCCACATTCACCACCACGTCAATCCAGTTATCCTGGAAAATGACCTTGTAAGCAAGTTGGATCACCCCTTCAAGTTGTTGGTACTTCAGAGAAAAGAGCAGACGTTCATCCTGAGTTGTAGTGCTAGGATCTTCTATGCTCATGGCTATAATTGGGCAATACAACTGTACTTTCCATAGCCCACTTGCAGAGAAAGCGTATGAAAACAAGGGTGAAGGTGTTTTAAATGAGTGATTGGAAGCTTGAAACTCTTGAATCAAGTTTGTTACAGCAAGGTTTAATGATCTTATCCATTGCTCTTCAAGATTGGATCCAAAGGTTCGCACAAGTAGCTTTGATGCTTCTCTGCACCTTGAGGTTGCTAATTGAATCTTCAAGGTGTCCAGGCATCCCTGGCGAAGGTTTTTAGGGGCTTCATAGATGCAAACAAGGAAAACAAGAGTGAGGAATGCAAGATTGAAAACATCTCTGAAATCTTCTGTAATTTGTACCGTGGGGAATCTGAAGGAGGATTTCTTATTGGGGCCGTACATAAGAACACCATTGATGATATCAAAGAAGAGATGGAGAACATCTTCTTCTTCTAAAGAACTTTGAGCTTTGGTTTTCAGGTGAATAGGATTGGATGTCCAGAGGGAAATTGGCATATTAAAATATGCGTAGATAGAAAAGGTGACA
>UESW01004265.1:0-176682 GCA_900491605.1 Calamus simplicifolius
AATTTTCAATATTGATTTAAAATTAGATTTGATTTGGATTTAAATAGATTCAGGATTAGCCAAATTTGATTTGAGCTAGGACCATGATCTATATTGGTTTAATCCAATAAATTCAAATTAGCTTAAAACCAAAAATTCAAACCCCATGTGTGAAAAAGGTTTTCTTGCATGATGAGATAACTAAAATCTTATCTCATGAGAAATTAAATTCTCATGCAGAATTTAATTTATAACTTTTAGTCTTCTTCAAATGATTCCTAAGTTCAAGAAAAATAAATTTTGCTAAAAGGTGCCTCTTTGGAAGAGCACTCCACACAACTCTCCGTGCATTGATAAGTGTAAATTAATGTACCTCTTTAGAAGAGCACTCCACATAACTTTCCGTGCATTGACAAGTGTATAAATTAATGTGCCTCTTTGGAAGAACACTCCACACAACTCTTCGTGCATTGACAAGCGTGTGAATTAATGTGCCTCTTTGGAAGAATACTCCACACAACTCTTCATGCATTGATAAGTATGTGAATTTAATATGTCTCTTTGGTTTTCACAAAAACAGCGGAATTCTAAATGTTAGAATTCAATAGGCTGGCTAATATGAAACTATAAATAGAGGACATCCCTCACCAGATAACAACACAAGATCAAAAGAGATCAAAAAATTCTAAATAGTTAGAACCAAGTGTTATAGTTCTAAGAGTTAGAACAGAAAATTTGGGTGTGATTTTAGTGTTAGCAAAAGCTTAGTGGATCTTGGAGGAAGATTCAAGTGGAAGAATTCAAGATCAGCAAAATTATTTTTCTGCGAGCTAGCACTCTCGGGAATCAGATCATTCGGGGGCTTCGCGTGGACAAACTAGAGGCCGGACGATTGAACGGCTGTAGAGCACAAAGGATTTACCTACTGTTCTTAAGGTGAGTGATTTGATCCTTAGATCTTAAGGCAGACTTCAAGATGAGTAGTATGACTTCTCATCTTGAAGATTAAGATATGATCTTAATTATTTAATTTATATGCAATACTTAGATCAAACGATCTTATAATATAAGGCAAAGATATGATCTTGATGCATGTTAGAAAGATTAATATGTAATCTTTAAATTTCTGGATTGATAATTGTTATCAAATTTTAAAATATGCATGCCTCGGGATTAACTCTCCCAACAAATGGTATCAGAGCAATGGTTTCTTATTGATCTAATTTATTGCATGTAAATTAATATTCTTATTAATTATGTAATTATGGCTAAAACTAATCGCAAGGCTATATGGTAACAGATGGATTGAAAATCCAAATTACCCATTCAATGAGGTATTCTGTGACATATTACCGTGCTATTATTTTATCATTGATGCTCAATCCAAAGATAATTTAAATTGAGCTTAAGCATCAAAACATAGATTACACACACTCTCAAAAGATGTTTTATATTTGATATATATTGATGTTGTATAAAAGCATGATATTTGCATGTTTAGTATAAAACATAGATATGATATATGATGGCATGATGTCTATGTTATGAAACATACAGATATTTATGAGAGTCTAATTTGAATGTCAAATGTTAATTCATAATCTCTTTAGATATGATATAAATATAGGAATTATGAGTAGTAACATAAACATGTGATGCTTGATTGAAATATATGACATGTAAACATGAAATATATTTAATCTTTTGGGTTAGCTAAATCGGATCCATAAAGGGTTAGACCCTAAGGTTTAAATTAACTGGACTAAAAGAGTATTTGAACAAATCTAATTAGATTAGGTTAAGAATGCTCTAAATCAAACAATAGTTGTAGTTTATCATGTCCTTCTCTTTGATTAAACCAAATGGAAGTAGATTAGGCTCCGTGGTTGAGCATGAATCTCTTAGATGGTCAAATCAGAAATGGTTAACCATATGATGTCAAGGTGAGTTGGCAAGTTGCTCTAGGATCAACGATCGAATGGTTTTTAATTGGGAGCTACTCATATTGATGCATCTTTAACGAGTTAATGGCATATCCCTCCCATCGATCTCACTTACTTGGTCAATGTGGTGAACCATTTATGATTCAGATCATTTACCTAATTCGGATTGACCCATGCCTGTAAGGAATCAGTCTGACTGATTTAGGTGCCACTTAACCTGACTTAATCTTGTTTCATTCTACCGATTTCATACATTCAATAGGAGAACTTGATTAGTCAATTTATCTTCAAATTATAAAATTATCTGAAATTATTAGGTCATTAAAATGAAATGGTTATATGATAACTAGATCATAGCCTCCTATTAAGGTGGGTGATAATGAGTCCGATGTCTTGATAATCATTGGAGGCACTCCATGCCTGGTGCTTGTAAACCATCGGAATTATCATTCATTATATGATAAGTCAGCGTAACTATTAAATAGACAGTCAGGTGAGCCGAGCTTCACTCGGGCTTGGTTGTCTATTGATAGGTTACACTGATTATATCATTTAACGGTTGGACCTAACCAGAACTTTCAGTGGAGGCACTCTATGCCTGCTGAAGAGGTACATAGGGCAAAACTGAACACTAAGAATTATTTTGGGAAACAATTGGTTTTGAACCTACTCTTGGATGCATATGGGTTGGCCAAGCTTCACTTGGGCCTGTATGTAGTCTATGTAGATCTTAGTGCCCGCTAAAGAATTAAGAATAATTCTTTGAATTGGGGTGTAGAGGCTACCAATTTAAACAAAATAGTGGAAGAATCTTTAGACTAAAGTCCAAGTCTTTAGACTGAATCAATTTATATACTAATAAACTTTAGTTTTTTCTTATAAATAAAATGGCCACTAATTTATCATTAAGGTCCCTATTGGATAGTGACAAGTTGAATGGTTCAAATTTCAATAACTGGTTTAGAAAACTTAAGATCGTCCTTGAGCATGAGAGGATTCTATATATTCTTAATAATCCTGCACCAAAGATACCTGATGCAAACACACAAAGTTCTAAGAAAGACACTTATCAGAAGTGGCTCAATGATAGAACTAACGTACGTTGCATTATGCTAGCAGCAATGAACGATGAATTCGGTCGCCGGTTCGAGAATGCTCAGCCAGAAGAAATCATTCAAGCGTTGAATGAATCTTTCGGCACACCTGACGACGTTGAAAGGCACAAGACTAGTTGTGCTATTTTTAATGCTCGAATGAGGGATGGATCTCCTGTCACTGATCATGTATTGTACATGATCGAGAAGATAGAACTGCTAAGCAAGCTCGGCTTTCCCCTACATGAGCAGTTGGGAAAAGATGCGATCCTGAATTCCTTGCCTCCATCCTTTCGACCTTTCCTTACTCATTTTCGAATGACAAAGCCTGTAGTCAACTACCATGGTTTGTTGGGGTTGTTACAGAACTTTGAGAAGGATAACTAGCTCTCTAAGGGTTTGGTTAATGTGGTTGAAGGATCTAAGGTAGGGCGTCAACCCTTTGGGAAAGGGAAGAAGCAAAAGAATAAGAAAAAGGTGCAACATGCTAGGACATCTATAAGGGGTCAGATGCAGAAGAAGAAAGTTGATAAAAGTCAAGCTGAATACTTTCATTGCAAGATGCAAGGGCACTGAAAGAGGAACTGTCCTCTTTACATTGTCACACTTGATCCAAACAGGCCGAAAAAGAAAAAGGGGTAAGATGTTGCTCAACAAGGTATGATAACACCTTGTCATTTTTTGTATATGATAATCAGACCTGGGTATTAGATACCGGGAGTCCTTTTAACATTTAAAATTCATTCCAGGGACTACAGGTCACTAAAAGATTTGAGGACAATGAAAGATTCCTTAATGTCGGCGATGAAAGATTAGTTCCAGTTCTGGCATTATGAGTTCTTGTTGAACATAATTTCTGTAGGCCTTCTGGCCAAAAGTCATTATGAAATTTTAATAAAGGATGTTACTTTGAATATCATTATGAATGGAGTCACTGTAATGACTGGGCATTTATCTAATGGCATTTATATATTATCACAGCCTGTGAATGTAGTGTACAAATCAAGTAAGCGCCCTAGAACAACTGATGTCACAGACATTTATCTTTGGCACCATCGGCTGGGTCATATCAATAAGAACAGATTAAACAGGTTAACTCACGAGGGCATTCTTCGAGTTGATGATTGCGAATCATTAACTACCTGTGAATCCTGTCTTCTTGGTAAAATGACTAAGTCATCTTTTACTGGAAAAGGTGAAAGAGCTATTAAGTCTAGTACATACTGATGTATGTGGACCAATGAGCACTTGTGCCAAAGGTGGATATTACTACTTCATTACTTTTACAGACGACCTTTCTAGGTTCGGTTATGTCTATCTTATGAGACATAAATATGAATCGTTTGAAATGGTCAAACAATATCATAAAGAAATAAAAAAATAAACAAAAAATGTATTAAGATCCTTCGATCAGATCGAGGAGGCGAATACCTTTCCAATGACTTTGTGACATATTTAAGGGAGAATGTGATTCTCTCCCAATGGACTCCTCCAGGAACACCACAACATAACGGTGTGTCGGAAAGGAGGAATCGAACTCTGTTAGACATGGTTCGATCCATGATGGGTTTTGCAAGCTTGCCAATATCCTTTTGGAGATATGCATTAGAATCAGCTTATCATATTCTCAATAAGGTTTCAAGTAAGTCTATTTCAAAAACTCCACATGAGATGTGGTATGGACATAAACCGGTAATCACCTATCTGAGAGTTTGGAGGTGTCCAGCTTATGTAAAACGTGCAAAATCAGACAAACTTGAACCCAAATTTGACAAATATTTTTTCATCGACTATCCGAAAAAATCAAAGGATATTACTTCTACAATACTGAAGAACAAAAGTTGTTCATTAGTAATAGAGCAGTTTTTCTTGAAAAGGAGTTCCTTAGTGAAGGAACAAATAGCTCTAATGTTGAACTTGAGGAAGTTTATCAAGTAGAAGGAACAATACAAACCAGTGAACCCTTAGAATCTGAGTTGATTAGATCAAACTCAAAACCCATTTTAGATGCACCATTAAGGAGATCTGGTAGAGTACCACACCAACCGAACAGATACTTAGGTTTCTTGGCCCAGAACGATGATCCTGTTGAACTCGATGAGAACAATGAGGATCCGATCACCTATATGGATGCTATGCAAAGGATTGACTCTAATAAATGGCTTGATGCCATGAAATCCGAACTTGATTCCATGAAGGACAATAATGTATGGATATTAGTTGACCCATCCGAAGGGATAAAACCCATAGGGTGTAAGTGGGTTTTTAAGAGGAAAAGAGGCGCAGATGGAAAGGTTGAGACCTATAAAGCACGTTTGGTTGCCAAGAGGTATCGTCAACGTTATGGTATTAACTATGACGAAACGTTTTCTCCTGTGGCAATGCTGAAATCCAGTTGGATTATGCTAGCTATAGCAGCACACTTAGATTATGAGATTTGGCAAATGGATGTTAAAACCGTTTTTCTAAATGGTGATTTAGAAGAACAGGTGTATATGATACAGCCTGAAGGTTTTATATCTGAAGATGAGTCTAAAGTGTGCAGGCTATAGAAGTCTATTTATGGACTTAAGCAAGCATCTAGGAGTTGGAACATACGATTTGATAAAGTGATCAAATCTTATGGCTTTATTAAGAATAAAGAATAACCTTACATTTATAAATGGGCTAATGGTTCCGTTATTGTATTTCTTGTATTATATGTGGATGACATTCTCTTAATCGGGAATGATGTCCCTGCATTACAAGGAATAAAGATATGGTTATCATCACAATTCTCCATTAAAGATTTGGAAGAAGCATCATACATCCTCGGGATGAAGATCTAGAGAGATAGATCTAAGAGGATGCTTGGTTTATCCTAATCTACGTATATTGACACAGTGCTAAAGAGGTTTAGCATGAAGAATTCCAAGAAAGGTTATCTTCCGATAGGCTATGGAATTCATCTTTCTAAGAAGGATTGTCCGACAACTCCTAATGAAAGAGAACGTATGAGTCAAATTTCATATGCTTCGGCAGTAGGATCGATTATGTACACCCTGACATGTACAAGACCAGATGTGGCATACTCACTAAGAGTAGTGAGTAGATACCAATCTGATCCAGGAGAAAAACACTGGCAAGTTGTTAAGACAATCCTTAAGTATTTGAGAAATACTAAGGACCAGTGGTTAGTCTATGGAGAGTCTGATTTGAAACTTGTTGGATATACTGATTCCAGTTTCCAATCAGATCATGATGATAGCAAAAGTGTATCGGGTTTCGTGTTTATCCTAAATGGTGAAGCTGTTTGCTGGAAAAGTTCCAAGCAACATACAGTGGCATATTCGATGTGTGAGGCAGAGTACATCGCTGCATCAGATACTGCGAAAGAAGCTGTGTGACTGCGAAAGTTTATCTCCGAGCTTGGAGTGGCACTTTGCATAGATGGACCAATCCTGTTGTACAGTGACAGTACTGGTGCCATAGCTCAAGCAAAGGAACCACGAGCACATCAGCGCACCAAGCACATACTGCGTCGGTTTCATCTTATATGAGAGATTGTAGACCGAGGTGACATAAATCTTCAGAAGATTAATGGAAAGGAAAACCTAGGTGACCCATTTACTAAAGCACTCAGCATCAAGGAGTTTGATGACTATAAATTGAAGATGGGTATTAGATACTGTAATGAGTGGCTTTAGGCTAAGTGGGAGTTTGTTGGGAATTGTATCCTAAAGCCAATCATTTGATGATTGTGCTGATGTAAATTGTATATAAATTGATATATTAATAAAAGTTATTTTGCAGTTTATTCATTACAAGAACATCTTCTTAAAACTCCTAATAGTAATGAAGCCCTCAGGATCTTCCTTCACGATAAAGGAGGATTTATCTTTGAAGGTCCTTAAAAGAGTTCGCGACCAAATGATATACTATGACAGAGCCATAGTACTGTCAATTATAGGACATTGTATATCATATTTGTTGGTTGTCCTCTTAACCAAGGAGTGTAGAGACACTGGTATGACATACAGGTGAAAGTGTAGTACATTTCATCGAACGTGACTCATTTTCGGATACAGGTGAAAGTGTAGTACATTTCATCGAACGTGACATATAGGTATAAGTATCCTTCAGACCTGAAGATCACAACTAGTGGCTTACAAGAAACTCATTATACTTAGGTGCCGGACCACCTGGATTTCTAATCCAGCTACGAAAGGTTACTAGGTGCAGTCAAGTACTTGTGGTAGTCAGTTGTGGATCAAGATGAAATTTGACCTATCCCGTTAAAAGGAGAAATGCTTGTGTTTCAATCTAGTAAGACCTTGGCCAAGGCACTTCATGTGAAAGTCACATGATCACTAAAATTGAAATCACTTTATGGATTTGCTGTTTAGAGTTGACAGGCTCTTAAGCCATCCTTAACATTTGTGGTCAAGAGGATGAATTATACGGTAACTGTTTCTTAGGGTTCTTGGAGTTTGCTTGGCAACTCTTCGACCTATCCGGACATTGGATTCCATTGCTAGATGGGCACATCGATTAGTATAGAAAATTGTTTCTATGCTACTGGCTTAGGTTCGAACCTAGAGAGTCACACGCATAGAAGTTTCCTAGGATGATCTATTTGCTGATCAACGATTGAGAATCGTATATGATTTAATTAATCAATTTGATTGATTGAATTATCTCAATTGGATTAAGTACAAGTGAATAAGATTCAATTTGGTTTAAGTCTATTAGAAGGACAAATCAATTTCAAATATTGATTTGAAATTAGATTTGATTTGGATTTAAATAGATTTAGGATTAGCCAAATTTAATTTGGGCTAGGACCATGATCTATTTTGGTTTAATCCAATAAATTCAAATTAGCTTAAAACCAAAAATCCAAACCCCATGTGTGAAAAAGGTTTTCTCGCATGATGAGATAACTAAAATCTCATCTCATGAGAAATTAAATTCTCATACAGAATTTAATTTATAACTTTTAGTCTTCTTCAAATGATTCCTAAGTTCAAGAAAAATAAATTTTGCTAAAAGGTGCCTCTTTGGAAGAGCACTCCACACAACTCTCCATGCATTGACAAGTGTGTGAATTAATGTGCCTCTTTGGAAGAGCACTCAACACAACTCTCCGTGCATTGATAAGCGTGTGAATTAATGTGCCTATTTGGAAGAGCACTCCACACAACTCTTCATCATTGATAAGTGTGTGAATTTAATATGTCCCTTTGGTTTTCACAAAAACAGCGGAATTCTAAATGTTAGAATTCAATAGGCTGGCTAATATGAAACTATAAATAGAGGACATCCCTCACCAGATGACACAACACAAGATTAAAAGAGATCAAAAAATTCTAAACAGTTAGAACCAAGTGTTATAGTTCTAAGAGTTAGAACAGAAAATTCTGGTGTGATTTTAGTGTTAGCAAAAGCTTGGTGGATCTTGGAGGAAGATTCAAGTGGAAGAATTCAAGATTAGTAAAATTATTTTTCCGCGAGCTAGCACTCCCAAGAATCCGATCATTCGGGGGCTTCGCGTGGACAATACTAGAGGCCGGACGATTGAACGGCTGCAGATCACAAAGGATTTACCTACTGTTCTTAAGGTGAGTGATTTGATCCTTAGATCTTAAGGCAGGCTTCAAGATGAGTAGTATGACTTCTCATCTTGAAGATTAAGATATGATCTTAATTATTTAATTTATATGCAATACTTAGATCAAACGATCTTATAATATAAGGCAAAGATATGATCTTGATGCATGTTAGAAAGATTAATATGTAATCTTTAAATTTTTGCATTGATAATTGTTATCAAATTTTAAAATATGCATGCCTCGGGGATTAACTCTCCCAACAGCGCCTCCCCAGTCGTTTCCTTCGCTCCTAAGGAACGATGGATCCACCTCGAAAAGGCAAGACGGCCCCACGACATTAATTAGGGCATCATTGCGTAGGCTATCAAATACGCGTCCCCCCGTTCGAATTGCGCCACCTAAGTCTATACTCCCTACGCCCGAACCTACGCTTCGAACTAGGGAGGGGGGCATGTGTTGAGGGGTAAAATCACCATTGCGTTGATAACCGTGCGAAGGGGCTAAGATCATCCCCATCCCCCCGCTCGCTACATTACGCCCATGAAGAACGAGCTAACTAATGTGGTCCAACGGGTCGAGCAACCCATAGCTCGGTTCCCCCGAGCTTCCATAGCTCAGCCTCCCCGAGCTACTCATAGCTCGATTTCTCCGAGCTACCCATAGCTTGGCTTCCCCGAGCTTCCATAGCTCGGCCTTCCCGAGTTTCCATAGCTCGGCCTCCCCAAGCTACTCATAGCTCGACTTCCTCGAGCCACCCATAGTTCGGCTTCCCCGAGCTTCCATAGCTCGGCCTCCCCGAGCTTCCCATAGCTCGCCTTCCCCGAGCTACTCATAGCTCGATTTCCCCGAACCACCCATAGCTCGGCTTCCCCAGCTACCCATAGCTCGGCCTCCCCTGAGCTTCCGTAGCTCGGCCTTCCCAAGCTTTCGTAGCTAGGCTCCCCCAAGCAATCCATGGCTCGACACACACCTCCGTTGAACTCGACGCAGGAGAGCCCAGGCCTAGCGTAACAGAATCCCAAACAAAGAATCATATCAAGGAGTGGTCTAGGATCTAGAATTACTACCTGGGACCTACGCACTCATCAGATCTCAGGCCATCAAAGAGCTCTCCCAGCCGTCGATCCTTCAACAGCTTGATTAGAATCATCTCCGTATCCTAACAACCTTCGAACCTTCCAGAAGGTGCTCAAGATCCAGGTGATTGCCTATAAATATGACATTCCCAAATTCTCTCAGGTATGCGCTCACAGTTTCTGGCTCACTCTCACTTTCACTCACTCTCTTTCACCTTCACTACTCGTCGGCACTCCCCCAGAGCTCCCGATTGGCCACCCCTGGAGGGACTCCCCAGAGAGATCCTTCTCCTGATTTCTATTGATCGTCGATCCCCACTGACTTGAGCGTCGGAGGGTCTTTCGCGGAGGGCCACCCCAACGCCTCTCGCGTGAGGACTTCTGTGCAGGTCCGCCCAGGAGGAAGCCCAGGTCAGGAGACCGATCGCGCCTGAATCGAAGGATAGATCTCGACAGCAACAATGTTATACTATAATATAATATTATAGTTTAATTTAAATATTATATTAATAAATAATATGAAATAATGATAAATTATTATAATAATCGCAAAATATATTAGAAATAATTATTTTTAGATAAAAGAAATTAATTAATTATGAATAATTTTGATATTTTATAGTGGATGGTTTAAAATTTTTATGATATATGAAATGCAGTAATCTAAGATCATTAAGATCTGTTGCCGCCGAAATTCGTCCTCCGACTCGGGCGCGGTCGATCTCCGGGAAGAGGGGGTGCGGCGAACCTGCAAAAAGAAGTCCACACGCGGAGGGATGCTGGGGGTGGTCCTCCGCGGAAGACCCTCCGACGCTCAAGTCAGTGGGGAAGGGATCAGTGATCAACTAGATAATGAAGAGGTGGATCTCTCCGGGAGACCTCTCCGGGGTGGCCAATCGGAGGCTCCAGAGGGCAGGAGAGTGAGAGTGGAGGTGTGCGTACAGGGTCGCATGCGTACCTGAGGGAATCTGTTAACCTGATACTTATAGACTGTCACCTGGAGACTTGAGCATCTTCTGGAAGGTTCTGAGGTTGTTACGATACGGGGGTAGACAGAATCAGGCCGTTGCGGGGCCATTAGAATCCACACCTTGTCTGTTAAGGGATCGACGGCTGGGAGAGCTCTTCGATGTCTTGGGATCTGGGTGAGTAGACCCGGGGCGGTTTCAATAGGTCTTAGGCCACGTCTCAATATGATTCCTTGCCTAAGGAGCTGCTCGGGTAAGCTTAAGCTCTCCCACGTCAGGTTCCGCGGAGGTAGACGTCGGGGCGTGGATCGCTGGGCATAAGCGAGCTACGGAAGCCCGGAGGAGGCCGAGCTAGGGAAGCCTGAAAGAGGCCGAGCTAGGGAAGCCCGGAGGAGGCCGAGCTACGGAAGCCCAGAGGAGGCCGAGCTAGGGAAGCCCGGAAGGGGCCGAGCCGCGGAAGCCCGGAGGAGGCTGAGCTACGGAAGCCCGGAGGAGGCCGAGCTACGGAAGCCCGGAGGAGGTCAGCCTTAGTCGCCTCGCACGGATATCAATGCAATAACGATTTTGCCCCCCAACACATGCCCTCCACTCCCTAGTTCGAAGCGTAGGTTCGGGCGTAGGGAGTATAAGCTCAAGTGGCGCGCTCTGGATGGGACGTTTTGGCTTAAACAATCCAGGCAATGATGCCCTAATTAATGCGACAGGGCCATTGTACCTTCGGAGGTAAGGCTCCTCCACTATCGACAGTTGAGATCGCGCCACGCCTCGAATTCCGATCGATTGGGTATTTGTCGAGGCGATTCTGGACGCTTTGAATGAGACGCCCCGCTCCCCAGGGCGGTTCCTTAGCGGAGAAGCGAAGTGACAGCCGCCCCATATATATATGCGTATTGTGCATGCACGCTTGGCGTTTTCTCGCTTTGCTTCCAAGTGGGTTTTGATCTTTCATCTTCTCCGACGCTCATTGCTTTCGTTTGATACTTTCTTCAATGGCGATGAGCCCAGACGACGTAGCCTCCGTGATCGCTGCTGAGGACTTGGGGAGGATTCATCAACGGTATGGCTTGCCCTTGGATATCGTCCTTCGGGTGCCGGAACCCGAAGACAGGGTTACTCGAGATTTGGAGTCCGGGGAATTCTGTAGCTCGGCCCTGCCGAGGTTCGGAGAATTTTATAGCTCGGCCCTGCCGAGGTTTGGAGAACTTTGTAGCTCGGCCCTGCCGAGGTTTGGAGAATTTTATAGCTCGGCCCTGCCGAGGTTTGGAGAACTTTGTAGCTCGGCCCTGCCGAGGTTTGGAGAACCGGTAGCTCGGCCCTGCCGAGGTTCGGAGAATTTTATAGCTCGGCCCTGCCGAGGTTTGGAGAACTTTGTAGCTCGGAGGGAGCGGTTCAGCTGCCATGTTAGGCCCACGTGGCGCTTGATAAAAGGGGGTGCCCGAGCGGGACGGGCGGCGCGTTGCCATGCATTTATTGGTGGTGCTACTCTTTCCGAGGGGGTGAACTATCGGTCGAGCGGCGGACTTCCACGTTTTCCGAGAAAAAAAGGGGGTGGTATTAAGCGGCTCGGGGAAGCACCGAGTGCATTTAATGCAGGGGGCGACAGATTGGAAAGTGTTCGCCTAGGGAATCTTCGAACAATCTGTTCGCGCTTATCGATCTTACTCGGGATTAGGGCGCGACTCTTTGGATTCCTCACGCATCAGAATGTCGACACGTGGCAAACTCTCGTGGGTCGGTGCTCGCGGCGCGGCCGATCGAGACACCTGCCTGGCAGGCATAAATATGTCCGAGGGGGATTGGTTTTGGCCATCCCTCGGTCTGAGCTCTAAAACATGGACTCTCCAGCGCGGTCGTCGACTGACTCGCGTTCCTCGGTTAGCAACCTGTCGTACTCGGAGGAGAGGGGGACCTCCGTGATTGTTGATGGGCTGACCCTTGCGTCGGGCCTTGCGACCAATGAGCGGCTCGCTAGGACCACCGAGGAGTTCCTGGATGTCTCGGTTCGGGAGGCGGAGGCCTCACGTCGGGTGATGGGTCGGCAGGAGGAGGAGATTCAGCTGCTTCGTCAGCAGGTGGCTGACCTGACTGCACTCCTGGAGAAGTTGCTGGGCTCTGGGGGCAACTGACCCCAGGGCCTCTGCCCGCCCCTGTTTTTGTTTTTCTGTGGCTTTTTGTGCCTTGCAATGGCTCCTTCTCATGGAAAATAGACTCGTTTTTAAGAATTTCTTTCTTCTTTGAGAATGATTATCTTGATACGCTCGACGGACTTGGGTGTCGGTCTAGTCTCATTGTCCCGCGCATTAATCATAGATACGTCGCGTGACGGGTTGCAGGGGAGGGGCCTCTCAAAGGCTTTCTACTGCTAGGGAGAGTTTCCTGGCTCAGCCTGGGGCCATCGGCTGGTTATGCGAGACCTTATAGCCTCTTAGGGGAATTCTGCCCATGGTGGCATTTTTTCGCATGCCGATGGTCTTCGTTTATCACCCGTTTTCGAACCGGGTGAAGTCCTTCGGGGACTGTTTGAGGGCCGTTCGGCTTTGGTCGAGGCTTGTAGACCTTTCGCTGGGGTCTTAGCCCGAGTGGTTTTTACCTAGCCTTGTCATGGCTCGGTGAAACATTTTACTTGGCCCCGCCAAGGTTCGGAGATTTTGTTTTACTTGGCCTTGCCAAGGTTCGGAGATTTGTTGCTCGGCCCTGCCGAGGTTCAGAGACTTTGTTTTACTTGGCCCTGCCAAGGTTCGGAGACTTTGTTTTACTTGGCCCTGCCAAGGTTCGGAGATTTGTTGCTCGGCCCTGCCGAGGTTTGGAGACTTTGTTTTACTTGGCCCTGCCAAGGTTCGGAGATTTGTTGCTCGGCCCTGCCGAGGTTCGGAGACTTTGTTTTACTTGGCCCTGCCAAGGTTCGGAGACTTTGTTTTACTTGGCCCTGCCAAGGTTCGGAGATTTGTTGCTCGGCCCTGCCGAGGTTCGGAGACTTTGTTTTACTTGGCCCTGCCAAGGTTCGGAGACTTTGTTTTACTTGGCCCTGCCAAGGTTCGGAGACTTTGTTTTACTTGGCCCTGCCAAGGTTCGGAGATTTGTTGCTCGGCCCTGCCGAGGTTCGGAGACTTTGTTTTACTTGGCCCTGCCAAGGTTCGGAGATTTTTTTTACTTGGCCCTGCCAAGGTTCGGAGATTTGTTGCTCGGCCCTGCCGAGGTTCGGAGACTTTGTTTTACTTGGCCCTGCCAAGGTTCGGAGATTTGTTGCTCGGCCCTGCCGAGGTTCGGAGACTTTGTTTTACTTGGCCCTGCCAAGGTTCGGAGACTTTGTTTTACTTGGCCCTGCCAAGGTTCGGAGATTTGTTGCTCGGCCCTGCCGAGGTTCGAAGACTTTGTTTTACTTGGCCCTGCCAAGGTTCGGAGACTTTGTTTTACTTGGCCCTGCCAAGGTTCGGAGACTTTGTTTTACTTGGCCCTGCCAAGGTTCGGAGATTTGTTGCTCGGCCCTGCCGAGGTTCGGAGACTTTGTTTTACTTGGCCCTGCCAAGGTTCGGAGACTTTGTTTTACTTGGCCCTGCCAAGGTTCGGAGATTTGTTGCTCGGCCATGCCGAGGTTCGGAGACTTTGTTTTACTTGGCCCTGCCAAGGTTCGGAGATTTTGTTTTACTTGGCCCTGCCAAGGTTCGGAGATTTGTTGCTCGGCCCTGCCGAGGTTCGGAGACTTTGTTTTACTTGGCCCTGCCAAGGTTCGGAGACTTTGTTTTACTTGGCCCTGCCAAGGTTCGGAGATTTGTTGCTCGGCCCTGCCGAGGTTCAGAGACTTTGTTTTACTTGGCCCTGCCAAGGTTCGGAGATTTGTTGCTCGGCCCTGCCGAGGTTCGGAGACTTTGTTTTACTTGGCCCTGCTAAGGTTCGGAGACTTTGTTTTACTTGGCCCTGCCAAGGTTCGGAGACTTTGTTTTACTTGGCCCTGCCAAGGTTCGGAGGTTTCCTGTCCAGGCAGATAACTCGGTCGTACCGAGGATTGGTAAGCAGCATTTATTTCCTTTTACGATTTACGATAATATGGTGCATAACCGATTCATACAGTAAGCTGCGGGAAAGTAGATAACTGGTGGAGCATGAGGGACGTACCCTATTGATAGTATCTGCGGAGGTTGTCCGAGTTCCACGTTCGGGGGATGGATTTCCCATCAAGATCCTGCAGCTTGTAGGCTCCTGGTCCAATGATCTCCGTGATTTGGTACGGACCCTCCCAGTTCGGCGCCAGCTTTCCTTGCTCCAGTGGTTTGGATACAGAAGCTTTTCGGAGGACGAGGTCGCCGGGTAGGAAGGTTTTCCCCTTGACCCTGGAGGCATGGTATCGAGCCACCCTCTGTTGATAGGCGGCCGTCCTGATTCGGGCTTTCTCTCTGACTTCCTCCACCAAGTCGAGGTTGGTGCGGAGTTGCTCGTTGCTGGCTTCCTCTGAATAACTCTCCACCCGCAAAGATGGGAGGCCTATTTCCACAGGGATGACGACCTCCGTACCAAAAGCCATTCGAAATGGAGTCTCGCCCGTCGGAATCCTCGGGGTGGTGCGATAGGCCCATAAGACATGGTGTAGCTCATCCGCCCACCTGCCCTGGGCTCTGGAGAGGCGAGCTTTGATCCCCTGGAGGAGAGTCCTGTTGGTCACTTCGGCCGCTCCGTTGGCTTGTGGGTGCCCGACCGAGGTAAGACGGTGACGAATTCCGTGTTCCTCGCAGAATTGGCGGAACTTGGAATTGTCGAACTGCTTACCGTTATCGGTGATTATGGTGTGGGGGAGGCCGAACCGGCAGACAATGGACCTCCATACAAAGTCTCTGGCCCGTGCTTCGGTGATTTGCGCAACGGCTTCCGCTTCAACCCACTTGGTGAAGTAGTCAATGGCAACGAATAAGAATTTCCGCTGCCCCGTTGCAAGCGGGAATGGGCCGAGGATGTCCATCCCCCACTTGGCAAAGGGCCAGGCGGAGGATATGGAGACTAGCTCGGCGGAAGGGAGCCTCTGGATGCTTGAATGTCTCTGGCAAGCGTCACAGGCTCGGACTAGGTCGTCCGCGTCTTTCTGCATGGTCGGCCAGTAGTAGCCTTGCCGTAGCCCCTTGTGGCATAGGGACCGGCCCCCAGATGATTGCCGCAAATCCCTTCATGTACCTCCCGTAGAGCATAGTTCGCCTCGGATGGGCGGAGGCATCTGAGCAGCGGCATAGAAAAAGACCGCTTGTAAAGTTGGCCGTCAATCAGTACATAGTGAGTCGCCTGCAGCTTCAATTTCCTGGCCTCTCTTCGGTCGGATGGGAGCGACCCTTCTTTGAGGTAGTTGAAGATAGGGTCGAACCAGGATGGCTCGGCCTCGATTTGCATCACCCGATCGGCTTCCATGATACTCGGCTTTTCCAGAGTCTCCAGATGGAATTTTTGTTCAGCATCCATTGTCTCCGCGGTTGCCAATCGGGAGAGTAGGTCGGCACGGGCGTTTTCCGATCTAGGAATTTGAACAATTTCAAACTCGGCAAAATGGGGAAGTAGGTCACGCACCTCTTGGAGATATCGGATCATGTTGGGTTCTCGGGCTTCAAATTCTCCCCGTACATGGCCGGCCACCAGCTGAGAGTCGGTGAAGGCGTTAAGCTTTTCCACCTTCAGGTTGCGGGCGATCCGGAGGCCAGCTAACAGGGCCTCGTACTCGGCTTCGTTGTTGGAAGCCGGGAAGGAGAATCGGACGCCGTATTCGAAGATCATTCCCTCTGGGCTGGTGAGAACTAGACCCACACCGGAGTGATGGGCGTTGGACGACCCATCGACGTGAAGGAGCCACCGTGCCTCAGGCTTTGGTCCTTCGGGATTTTCCGGGGTAGAGCCGTCTTCTGGGATGGTACACTCGAGGAGGAAATCGGCCAGCACTTGGGCTTTGATGGCCGGGCGAGGTTGAAAATGTATATCATGCTCGCTTAGTTCGACGGCCCATTTGGTCATCCTCCCCGATGTTTCTGGACGGTGGACCACCGCCTTGATGGGTTGATCGGTGAGGACCGTCACTGAATGTGCTTGAAAATAAGGCCGTAGCTTCCGGACCGAGGTGATCAAAGCCAGCACTATCTTCTCGATCCTGGTGTACCTCGTCTCCGCATCGCGGAGCAGCCTACTCACATAGTAGATCGGCCTCTGGACTTTGCTTTCTTCTTTGACTAGCACTGAGCAAACTGCGCCCTCCGAGACGGCCAGGTACAGAAATAAAGTCTCTCCCGGGATCGGACTACTGAGAAGTGGAGGCGAGCCGAGGTACTTCTTGAGATCTTGAAATGATTTCTGGCACTCAGGAGTCCACTAGAAATTCTTGGCCGATCGGAGAGTTTTGAAGAAGGGGAGGCATCTCTCGGCTGACCGAGCCACGAAGCGGTTAAGGGCCGCTATCCTCCCGGTTAAGCGCTGGACCTCCTTAATAGACGATGGGGGCGCCATTCGTTGGAGAGCTTGGATCTTCTGAGGGTTAGCCTCAATACCCTGCTGGGAGACCAGGAAGCCGAGGAACTTCCCGGAATTGACGCCGAAAGCACACTTGGTTGGGTTGAGCCTCATCCCATACTTGCGCAGTGTGGCAAAGCTCTCCGCGAGGTCCTCAACATGCCGCAGCGCTTCCTTGCTCTTGACCAGCATATCATCTACGTACACCTCCATGTTCCGGCCGATTTGCTCCTTGAACACCTTGTTGACCAGCCGTTGGTAGGTCGCTCCTGCATTTTTGAGACCGAAAGGCATGACTCGGTAACAGTAGGTACCTCGGTCGGTTATGAAGGCAGTCTTTTCTTCATCTTCGGGGGCCATCCGGATCTGGTTGTAGCCTGAATAGGCATCCATGAATGACAGCATTTGGTGGCCCGAGGTGGCGTCCATGAGCTGGTCGATCCGAGGGAGGGGGAAGCTATCCTTCGGGCATGCCTTGTTGAGGTCGGTGAAGTCGATGCAGATCCTCCATTTGTCGTTCGACTTTTTCACCATGACGACATTTGACAACCAACTTAGATAATTTACCTCTCGGACAAAATTGGCTTTGATAAGTTTGTCGACCTCCTCTTCAATGGCTTTTTGCCGCTCTGGGGCGAAGCTCCTCTTCTTCTGCTTAACGGGCCTGTGCCTCTCGTCCACATTGAGGTGATGGACGAGGATCTCTGGGTCAATTCCTGGCATGTCAGAGGCGGTCCAGGCGAAGACGTCCGCATTGCTTTGGAGGAATCTGATCAGCTCGCAACGAGGCTCTCCTTCGAGTAGCGACCCGATCCTTATGGTTCGATCGGGCCGAGCTTCATCTAGCGGTACTTCTTCCAGCTCTTCCACCGGTTCTCCTCGTTGTTCGGCAAAGTCCTCACGAGCGTCTAGCCCGTCGACTTCGGGCATTCTGGACTGAAGGCTCGTGACGAAACACTGCCGAGCCATGGCTTGATTTCCCCGAACCACGCCAACTCCTTGCTCGGTAGGGAACTTCATGGATAGATGCGGGATGGAGACTACCGCCTTGAGGGACATCAGACCCGGCCTGCCGAATATGGCGTTATATGGGGACCTGAGGTCGGTTACCAAGAAATCCGTCTGAACAATGGCTACAAGGGGCCAGGTTCCCGCACGGACCGTCAGGGTGACGATTCCTTCTGGGACGATGACGTCGCCAGTGAATCCCATCAGGGTGGAATCCACGGCTCGAAGATTTTCCATGAGCAATTTCATCCTGGCAAACACACCGAGGTACAAAACGTTTACCGAACTTCCACTATCGACGAGGATCCGGCTTACATCATAGTTGTTCAAGTTAAGGGATACAACAAGTGCGTCATCGTGGGGGAGCTGTATCCCAAGAAGATCATCATCAGAAAAGGAAAGTTCGCCTGTGCGCGCCTTCTTCGGCACTGGTGCACCACCGTCGCCCCTGGAGCTCGATCCGCCGGCCTCCTCAATCATGTTGATACGGCCGACCACAGGCGGATTTGGTGGAGGGGGGAGTTGTGGGAGCTCGGGCTGGCAGTCACCTCCTTGTTGCTGCGGCTCGGGTGCTCTTCTGAACTGATCCAACCGTCCCCGCCGAATCAGTCTCTCGATCTCGTTCTTCAGCTGCCAGCATTCTTCGGTGTTATGACCATGCTCCCTGTGGTAGCGGCAGTACTTGGCGGGATCTCTTCGGGTCGGGTTCCCTCGGAGAGGTACTGGCCGGGGAAGTTGGTGCTCAATCTCCATGAGGATCTGCGCTCGGGGCACAGTCAGCGGAGTATAGCGATCGAATCGCCTGGGAGGACTCCGGGAGCGATTCTTTGGCGGTGGCGGAGGGACTCTTGGACGGCGGGGCGGACTCGGCCGACGGACAGGGCGGTGTCTGTCGGGAGCTTTGGGCTCCTGCTTCTTTCTTGCTTGCTCTGCGCGGGCCACTCTCCGCGACTCCTCGACCCTGGCGTACTTGTCCGCAAGGGCCATCATGTCAGACAAACATGGGGGGTAGCTGACCTCCATCGCCAGATAGAAGTCGCTCTCCTTTGAAACTCCCCCCGCTAGGGCGGACATAGCCACCTCGTGATTAAGGTGGTCCACCTCCAACATGGCCTTGTTGAAACGGCCGAGATAATTTCTCAAGGACTCCCCCTCTCTCTGCTTGACTTCGGAGAGGGAGTCGGATCTCCGTCGGTGGCGGCGGCTGCTGACGAACTGGCCGATAAAAAGGTGGCTCAGCTCGTCGAATGAATCAATGGAACCCGGCTTCAAGGCGTTGAACCAGGTTCGGGCGGATCCTCTGAGGGTGGATGGGAAGGCTCGGCAGAGGATCGCATCGGATGCTCCGTGGAACATCATTATTGACCGGAAGCTGCTGAGATGGTCGTCCGGATCAGTGGAGCCGTGATAAGGCTCTACGGTTGGCAGCTTAACGTGGGAGGGAATCACTTCCTCCATGATTCCCTTAGAGAAAGGGACGCCCTGCTCTGCTTTGGGCTGGGGCAGATGGGCCTGCTTGGCGGCGTCCAGCTCCTGTCGCATCTCTTGGATCTGGCGGCGGATCTCCTCTTCACCGGCTAGAGGAGGAGCTGGGCGCGAGGACCGCAAGGACGGCGTCGAATCATGGTGAGACGTCGCTGGAGAGAGGGAGCGGGCTCGCCGAGATCTGGGAGGATCTCTATCGTAACCGGTTCGAGGGACCGGTTTGTCCCCCTTGGGACGATGCGGGGGATCCGCTGATTCATGCGGATCAGAGGAGGAGGTTGCCGGCGAAGAAGAGGTCGCCGCTTCTTTCTGGGGATGCGCAGCGGAAGGAGCCGTGAGGCGCTCCTGCACCAGGTGGGTGAGAGCCTGGACTTGCTGGACTAGCGTAGCAAACTGGTCCTGGGTCACCGAATGGCAGGCGGCGACGGTGTCTCGACAGGTGGGGGCCGTGGCGCTGTGATGCCAGTCGGATCAGGCCTCTGGGAGGCGACCTGATCTTGGGCATCAGAGGTTGCTCTCTTCCGGTTGGCCATCAGAGAGGTTCTTCTCCGGATTAAGATCCTTGTCTCCTTCCTTCAAGTTTTAACGGGACTTGAGACCCTTCCTCTAGCGCCAATCTGTTGCCGCCGAAATCCGTCCTCCGACTCGGGCGCGGTCGATCTCCGGGAAGAGGGGGTGCGGCGGACCTGCAAAAAGAAGTCCACACGCGGAGGGACGCTGGGGGTGGTCCTCCGCGAAAGACCCTCCGACGCTCAAGTCAGTGGGGAAGGGATCGGCGATCAACCAGATAATGAAGAGGTGGATCTCTTCGGGAGACCTCTCCGGGGGCGGCCAATCGGAGGCTCCAGAGGGCAGGAGAGTGAGAGTGGAGGTGTGCGTACAGGGTCGCGTGCGTACCTGAGGGAATCTGTTAACCTGATACTTATAGACTGTCACCTGGAGACTTGAGCATCTTCTGGAAGGTTCTGAGGTTGTTACGATACGGGGGTAGACAGAATCAGGCCGTTGCGGGGCCATTAGAATCCACACCTTGTCTGTTAAGAGATCGACGGCTGGGAGAGCTCTTCGATGTCTTGGGATCTGGGTGAGTAGACCCGGAACGGTTTCAATAGGTCTTAGGCCACGTCTCGATATGATTCCTTGCCTAAGGAGCTGCTCGGTAAGCTTAAGCTCTCCCACGTCAGGTTCCGCGGAGGTAGACGTCGGGGCGTGGATCGCTGGGCATAAGCGAGCTACGAAAGTCCGGAGGAGGCCGAGCTACGGAAGCCCGGAGGAGGCCGAGCTAGGGAAGCCCGGAAGAGGCCGAGCTAGGGAAGCCCGGAAGGGGCCGAGCCGCGGAAGCCCGGAGGAGGCCGAGCTACGGAAGCCCGGAGGAGGTCAGCCTTAGCCGCCTCGCACGGATATCAATGCAATGACGATTTTACCCCCCAACAAGATCTTTAATCTCTTCTTATATTATACGAATTGATTTAAGAATTAAATTACTGTAATATAAGATGACCGTGGTTGTTTTATTTTTATGTTATCAAATGCCATCGTATAGGAGTAGAAAAAAAAAAAGCTTTGTGCATCGAATACGGTGGAAATATATTTTAATTTTTACGTACGTATTTGCATTGATGCTGCGTGCCAATCGATGGGCGCTGCTGCATCGGTGACAACCAGCCACGGATATGCGTTGAGACCCACCGTGACAGAGACCGTACACCAACCATCTGTGCACCGGCCGTGTTAATATGAACATAGCTTTCCGTGTCAAGCAGCCCTCGGCTATGTTGACCAGTGTAACCCTTTCCAACTCCTTGCGTGGAATGAAGGGAAAAATAGTGACCATTAGAACGATAAGCCACGAATATATATCTCTATATTATAATACATTAATACTAAACCGCCGCGACAACGCGGCCAAAGATATAGAATATCGATCGATATTAAAATTATAAAATTAAACCATAGAGCAGCCCAAAGTTGACGAGAACGATCGAGGTGACGCCCTTCCTCTCTTTCATAGAGCCTTCGCACAAACATCCTCCCCATTTCCCCTTCTAATAACCTTCGCCCAGACACCGGCCGGTCTCCTTTCTCTCCGTATCCATGGCGACCCCTCTGGCTTATCAGACGAGCCCGGCGGCACCGGACTGGCTGAACAAGGGCGACAACGCGTGGCAATTGATCGCTGCCACGCTCGTCGGCCTCCAGAGCGTCCCTGGCCTCGTCATCCTCTACGGCAGCATCGTCAAGAAGAAATGGGCTGTCAACTCGGCCTTCATGGCCCTCTACGCCTTCGCAGCGACGCTCATCTTCTGGGTCCTCGTCGGCTACCGCTTGGCGTTCGGCGACAAGCTCCTCCCCTTCTGGGGCAAGGGGGCGCCGGCGCTCGGCCAGAAGTACCTGGTGCACCGGGCCAAGATCCCCAAGACCCTCCATTTTTATAGCAACGGCACGGAGGAGACTCCCATGACCGAGCCCTTCTATCCCATGGCCACGGTCGTCTACTTTGAATTCATGTTTGCTGCTATAACAGTCGTGCTGTTGGCTGGCTCGGTTCTGGGCCGGATGAACATCAAGGCCTGGATGGCTTTTGTTCCCTTGTGGCTACTTTTCTCCTATACGGTTGGAGCGTTTAGTCTTTGGGGAGGAGGATTTCTCTATCACTGGGGGGTGATAGACTACGCCGGTGGCTATGTCATCCACCTCTCCTCCGGCATCGCCGGGTTCACCGCTGCCTATTGGGTAAGAACAATGTAAACCTACCTAATTAAATATCTTATTAAGTAGTTTCTGCTCATCAGAAGGCAAGCTATATATATATATATGCCCCTCTCTGACTCTTTTTTTTTTTGTAGGTAGGGCCGAGGTTGAAGAGCGATAGAGAGAGGTTCTCGCCGAACAATATACTACTGATGCTGGCGGGGGCGGGGCTGCTGTGGATGGGGTGGTCGGGGTTCAACGGCGGGGCGCCGTACGCCGCGAACAAGACGGCGTCGGTGGCGGTGCTGAACACCCATGTATGCGCGGCCACCAGCCTCCTGATGTGGACTTGCTTGGACGTGGCCTTCTTCGGGAGGCCGTCGGTGATCGGGGCGGTGCAGGGGATGATGACTGGGCTCGTCTGCATCACTCCTGGGGCAGGTTTGCGTTCAATTCCCGGCCCTAACCGCTGCTTGGTCATTCATTTTTTCGGCAAATATAATCAATCGTTTTGGATCTCTCAGTTTTGGTTCCTATACATATATATATATATATATCATTTTGGAAGGGATTCAGCCACTTCCAGGATAAGACCCAAAATTAATATTTTAATTTTATATATATATATATATATATATATATAGGTCTCTTGAGTCAAGTGACATATTAATTAGATAGAGGATGACCAATGCATTTTATAGTCGTAATTAGGAGTTATGACATCGTGAATCGGGCTTCAATTTCTAAGGTCTGATATGCAACATCATTAGCCGGCCCTGTTCTTCTCGCATACAGAGAGAGAGAGAGAGAGAGAGAGAGAGAGAACGCTTAACCTTCAGAGAGAGAGAGAGAGAGAGAGAGAGAGAGAGCACGCTTAACCTTCTGGTGGGGCCGAAAATAGACAACCATTCAGAGAGAGAGAGAGAGAGGGAGAGAGAGCACGCTTAACGTACTGGTGGGCCGCAAATAGACAACCATTCACATTATAAGTCTACCCAAGTTTATGGTAGACACACGCACCACAAAAAAATAATAATAAAAAAAAATCTCAAATTCAAGCGTTGAACGCTTACCCATCCGATAACAGCATCTTACTTACCATCATCAATGCGAGGGGCACAATTCAACATTTCTTTAAGGTGCTTTCCAACATATACATGGCATAACATGATATTTATTTCTCATAACATCACATCGTCCCTATAGTGATTTCATATGAACAGGCAGGAACATTTGCCGGTGTAGGCACCTCCAATCTAATTAATTTAGTCTTGAAGTCAAATTAGTCCACCGAAATATATGTAGGATTGCATATAATTCAGCAAGAGTCTCGAGTCAATTTAGCAGTTTATTCAGTGTATGTCATGACCTCTCTCCGGCCTCATCGCATTAGTTGAGGGACTCTAGAATCCAACCTACAAGGTAGCGCATTCTCTCTCCCCAACCACAACTAGTCTCATGCTGAGCCTTAATTGTTGTTCAGATCTGAATATACGAAATTCCTTGAAACCTGGGTGGGTGATGGTCACTACAAGTAGTAATATTGTATTAGTATTAAGAGATGATAAAATGAAAAAAAAAAAAAGTACATCCCGGGATTTACACTAGCTCATAACTTGGAATGGCTATGTCTTCTAGAACAGGCCCCAATATTATATGGTAGACTCTTGGGCTTTCGTGGGTATTGATCCAGTCCCTTGGGCTTTCGTGGTGTGTCAGGACTAGTGCAAACGTGGGCCGCTATGGTGATGGGCGTTCTATCCGGCAGCATCCCCTGGTTCACCATGATGATCCTCCACAAGAAGTGGGCAATACTCCAGAAAGTCGACGACACCCTCGCCGTCTTCCACACCCACGCCGTCGCCGGCCTCCTCGGCGGCCTCCTCACCGGCCTACTCGCCGAGCCCGCCCTCTGCCGCCTCTTCCTCCCCGTCCCGGACACCAAGGGCACCGCCTATGGCGGCGGCGCCGCCCAGCTCGGCAAGCAGCTGGTCGGCGCACTCTTCGTCATCGGCTGGAACCTCGTCGCCACCACTGCCATCCTGCTCGCCATCGGGAGGTTCACACCGCTGCGGATGCCCGACGAGCAGCTTATGATAGGCGACGACGCGGCGCACGGCGAGGAAGCGTACGCGCTGTGGGGCGACGGGGAGAGGTTCGATGCCACGAGGCATTCACCGGTATTCCTCGCCGACGATGCCATGCAAGAGATGCAGCCAGCCGGTGGAGCCAGGGGCGTCACCATTCAGCTGTAGGGTAATGGGAATATGTATGGCCATGGAGATTCTTCGTCGTTGTTTCTTTGCGTCGCTTCGCAAGCTTATTTTTGTGTACGATGACAGAGATAGAGAGGTGAATATTCCTGTGGAAATTTTTGAGAGGAGAAATCTAAAACTATGTTTTTTTTTTTTTTTTTTTTTTTCCGGGAGTGGGAAAAAAAAAATTTTCTAAACGCGGTTATAAATATAATACTTGGCCCAAACGATGAGTGTACTGCAGCTGCCGTCAACGACGTTGGAATCCACGAGAAGCCGAATTAGCATTTAACTGCAGCAAGATCAATAAATGTAAATATTTAAGATGGATGCCAACCCGAGGGCCATTGGCTCGTTGACTATTTCAATCACTCGCGAAGCCACGACTTTGTTTATGTTGGGTTTCCAACTTAAATGGGTCTTGTGATCCACGGGAAGCTCAAAATATACGGATTAGAGAGTAGAGTTAAATACTTGCAACGGTTAAAAATGGCAAGGGATCCTCTACCATCCAAATTGCAAAAAATTCTTATAATTTGGATTGATAAGAGATTTTGATAGATCAAGCAACAACTTTGATAAGATTTTTAGACTAGTGCACTGGATATTGATCCAAATTTCATAATTTGCTTTGATCACAAAAAAATTTCTAATGATACCTAAGACTTTAGGGTTTTATATATGAAATTTAGAACATCAAAATAATAACTAAAGTTTATTATCATACTTATTTATGTTATCTTTGATTATATAAAAGCTGCCAAAGATTCTTCAATTAGCCATAGCCTCAAAAGCACGATTATCTTCTTTTGTTGAGCATCAGTCCTTTTCCCTTATAATATTCTATGTTATCATTCAATAGGACCAACAATCCTCTAATTTCTTATATAAAAAATTAATTAAAATTAAAAATTAAATTAGGATAAAAACGTAAAGCGATCATAAAAAATAAAATAGTCATTAAATCCTTCTATTAAGGAACTCAAACAAACAAGCCTTATACCTCTACAACAGATATGTATTCATAGTTGAGATGGACTATTTATAGTTCCTACACTTTATTTATTTTATAAATCATATACTTTATTTGAGTTTATATCAGTCATATAATATATATCATGTAAAACCTATTTTTATAGACATAGAAATATGCCATTGATGGTAACTTATCTTAAATTTAAAATCTTATATAACCAAGATTATAGAACAATAATTGAACCACTTCTCCATCTAGAGGAGATTGTATTTAAACCCTAGGCAAAATTCTCTTATATATGTTTCTTGGCGTGAATAGTTCTCTCATTGTTTAATCAAAATATTGATAATATATTTCAGCTACTACTACTAGAAAAATTTAAATGATTGCTCCATTCCAGTGATAGCCTCTTCGTAAACGGTGAATTTATAGAACATTTCTTGCATTGAAACTATATAGACCCTGTGAAGTCACCAACTTAGATCAAACAAAGCGCCATCATGGCCTATTGCTCTGGGCCTACAAGGAGATCCAAACACGCTAAAAAGAGAGGAATTTTCCCTATTTTTCCTATGATGTGGAGATGAGGATGCATGCCTTCGAGAAGAAGACAAGTCTCCACAGGGGGAAGACATGCAGCTGTGGGAAGCTGCGCTTTCTTTATGGGGATGATCTGAGCTGGATGTCAACCCATAGCATGGTACGTGTCCTCATGGAAGCGCATGTATCGGATGCTAATTAGCTGCGCATGTGTATTACCACACGCATAGTACATAAAAAATAAAATTATTTTTAATCATATATAGTTATATATGTACGGTCAATCATCATACACGATGCATGTGATTCCATGTTGATATAGTCTAAGATGGTAAGCAAAACACCTATATTCATCTAACTTGTGTGTTGTGGAAACCATTTCATTGGACTAAAAATTAGCTCAATATTATCGGCCATGTCTGTTTACATGGAAAGAATTTTGTGCATCGCGCACGATGCAAGATACGAGCACTGCGTGCATATGATCGCGCATGTCCAAAAATATTTTTATTCTTTTTTGTACCATATATGTAGTCAATCACTGTGCATAAAGACTTTTTTCTATTTTCATATCCGGTTTAGATTGGATTCACGTAAAAATCATTGTATCCGATCTAGTTTTTTTCATTTATAAAACCAAAAAACTACTTATATTTTTTTCATTTACATACGACATGTAGAAGGGATTAAATGCTGAACTCTCAACTAATTAATAGCCGTTTAACCATTGTGAGAGCAATTAATTTTGTTACATAATCCTGGTTTACCATATTTAATCAAAATTAGTTATACTTGTTAAATAATTCAAACGTATTCTTATTTGTACATATTTTCTAATAAATTTATAAAATATAGATAATTCATTATTCTTATTATTTATGCTGCAATTAAAGAGTAATATTGATATTTAAATGCAGTCTTTTAAATAATTTTATATTATATATATTATTTAAATAGTTTTAAACTTCAAAATTATTTTTAATACAAATCCAATCAAATTACTAACTAAAATTCTTGGCCAAATAACAAATGTAATAACTTTACCATGCATCACATTCAATATTGTTAGTGGATTTTACTTTCATGTTTTATGATTATATCATTTATATTATTAAACTTTTCTCAAAAATCAAAACATATATGACTTATATTTATATCAAATAGTATAATATGGATATAATTAATATCTAACTTTGGAACAGTAAAAAAAAAAAAAAAAAGAATGCCCATACGCGGATAAATTAATTTTTGAACCTAAGAATAATGATCGATATGCCGACACTTTTGACTTTTAGTCCATGTGGCCTTGTGGGTGCTACAAGCCACTACTTTGCCAAGTCGTTGATAAGCATCCCTTTTGATTGGAGACCTTTTGTCTACCTCTTGTTGCCAATCATTTAATCCAGTGAAGCCATGCGACTCTTCATTAACCATACACAAGTAGTTCCTTATCACACGGCATGATGGATTGATTGATTGATTACAAAGTTATTTACTTAGCAATTGCATACCTAATAATCTGATCCATTAAATATTGTTCACTAACCTTAAACCATTTACGTTATATATATAATATTAAGAGTTAAAAATTAAATAAATTTTTTAATTAAATAATTTTTAATTATATTAAATGATTTGATTAGAAAGAGTGATCTTTTAATAATTCATGGTAAAAATAGATATAGAAATAGACCTAACCTAATATAAAAAAAATTAATTAAAAAAATATAATTATTTGTAATTTGAGTATCAGCTTAGTTCTGAATAGAGCAGAATGAAGGAGCAGACTTATATAGTTAATCCTATATAATTGAAAAAAAAACTTAAATGAGTTAAATTGAGTTGAATAAATGATTTTTAATTATAAAATAATTTTAAAAAAAAAGAAACATTTTCTTTTAGCTTTGCCATAGACTAGCATTTCAACTCTTTTTCACGTTCCTTTCCTTTAAGGTGACATAATGGACGGGTTGTATCTATGTGATCGTGGAAAGTCTCGGTACGAGCAGCTCTTTTGGAGCCAGTCGCTTCTTTTTTGACTCTACCTCCACCGCTTATTTTAAATTATTATTTTAAGAAAGAATCCCTGGACTTTTTACATCATACTCTAGATGGTTTATGAAAGGCTGCATTATATGTTGTACTCCAAACCAGTGATTTGAGGAGGAAAAGAAAAAAGCGAAATATAATATTGGTTCTCCAACTTTTGCTCAAATTCATTTTGATTCTAAAACTTTTATTTATTATAATTTAATACTTTATATTTTAAATATATACTCATGATATTTTGTTATATAGAATCAGCTAAAATTAATGAAATAACTTATGTGTTATTTTGACATGAATAAGATATTAACTACTTTGTTAATTTTAACTAAGCCCATATTATAACAACTAAAAATTTAAAAATTAAAATAAATTTTAAATAAAAATTTGAAGATCAAAAGTATAATTTTAAAATTATAAAATAAAAAGATTAAAACACTTCTAAGTAGAGACCACAAAACATGATCAACTCACGAACTTTATCCTCAACCACTTAAAAACTAAGGTTAGGTTTTTATTTTTATTGACCCAAATTTGAAATGATTTAAAATTTTTTGAGTTAGATCAAATCAAATTATGAGTAACTCGAAAGGGCTCAAAAATTATATTCTTGAGCAAATGCACAAGCTTTTATCATCGCTTGTAATTGATTATTTAGATTCTAAGGTAAGATATATTTTAAATTTTAATATTTTTCTAGATGGCATTATATTATTTTATAAATTATAAATTAGATTATTTACGTAAGTTATATTTTAATATTTTATATCCTTTGATATAATATGGTTACTGATAATGAAACTTAATAAATAATAAGATTAATAGCTTCACAGACTCTTTAGGAGGGGATGGAAGACAGGAATAATAGAATTAGCAATAAAGTGAGTTGGGATTTAATTTTGCCCAACTCATCCCATCTTTGACTTTCTATACTCCATTCCAGCATCATCCATTGCTTTGTTGGGGCAATAATTTTAATCTCCATCCATTACCCAATAGAAAACAAAAATTTCTAACCCTGCTCTATTGCCCTGCTCCTATTCTTTTTATTTTTATAAAATTATTTTTAAAAACATACTTTTAATATATTTAAAATTTTAAATATTTAAAAATATAGATTCAAAGCGAGTTCAATGCATATTTTGAGGTAAAGAATATATATCAACTCTGCCCAACTTCGATTATAAAGATTTCAGTTTTCCTTGGTGCCCACTTTAAACCTGATCATAGCTTAAAAACCCCATCTTGATTAGTGCAGATGGGACGAATCCGTATTGGACTAGGATAAAATAGTCATCCCAAAGAATTAGGCATGACTTTGCTCTTTATGAGATTAAGCACTTTATTTATTCCTTTTGTTTTAAAAATTTATTGACAATTTGATATTAATTTTTATTTAATGTTAAAAAATATTTTATGGACTAATATTTAATTATATTATCTTAATATTTTCTTATAAATTTATAGCAATTATATATTTTAGTATCTAATCATGTTGTAATTTTTTATCTAACTACTCTAACATATAGACTAACAAATGGGTGCAAGAAAAGAGTTTGAATTTATCATTGATAAATTATTTAAAAAAAAATTAAAAGTATATATTAGATCCTTTAATATGAAAAATTATATTAATACAAATGATTTATTATCGATCCTAATTTAATCATTTAGAATTATAATTTAGCATTCACATGATACATAATGATTTATTATCATCCTAATTATAATCATTTAGAAAGTGACATGAATTTACAAGTGAATCCAAAATGATAGGATCTAACATGGCCCTACGTTTTTAAGGTGCATAGAGAGTATATTTCTTGAAGGAAAACTCGTGGTGTTTTAGCGTTCACAAATGGCTAGGTTAGATACATGGTGTAGATAACTTTTTTGATTGCTTTCATCTTGAACGAAAGATTTGTCTTTTTTTTTTTTCTTCTTTTCCTTCGGTGTGCAAATGCTGTATTTGTCAAAGTCCAATGGATACTGTTGGGGGGTAAAACCGTCATTGCATTAATATCCATGCA
Organism: Calamus simplicifolius; assembly: GCA_900491605.1. Lineage (NCBI taxonomy): Eukaryota > Viridiplantae > Streptophyta > Magnoliopsida > Arecales > Arecaceae > Calamus > Calamus simplicifolius. Next base: position 30,154 of record UESW01004265.1, read on the forward strand.
AGGAGGCTAAGACCGACCTCCTCCCTTCGTCTCCCCTAAGCTTTCAGTAGCTCGGCTCCCCCGAGCTTCCATAGCTTGGCTGTCCCGAGCTTCCATGGCTCGGCTCTCCCGAACTTCCATAGCTCGGCTCTTCCAAGCCTTCAGTAGCTCGTCTCCCCCAAGCTTCCATAGCTCGGCTCTTCCGAGCCTCCAGTAGCTCGTCTCCCCCCTCCAGTAGCTCGTCTCCCCCGAGCCTCCATAGCTCGGCTCTCCCGAGCTTCCATGGCTCAGCTCCCCCGAGCTTCCATGGCTCGGCTCTCCCGAGCTTCCATAGCTTATCTTCCCCGAGCTTCCATGGCTCGGCTCTCCCGAGCTCCCATGGCTCGGCCCTCCCGAGCTTCCAGTAGCTCGGCTCCCCCGAGCTTCCATGGCTCGGCTCTCCCGAGCTTCCATAGCTCGGATCTCCCGAGCTCCCATAGCTCGGCCCTCCCGAGCTTCCTGTAGCTCGTTTCCCTCGAGCCTCCATGGCCCGGCTCCACTGAGCGACCCACGATCCAATACTCACCTCCGCGGAACCTAACGCGGGAGAGCCTAAGCCTACTGTAACCACCTCCTAGGCAAGGAATCATGTTGAGAAGTGGTCTAGAACCTATCAAGGCTACTCGAGACCTACACACCTACCAGATCTCAAGCCATCAAGGAGCTCTCCTAGTCGTCGATCCCCTAACAGACAAGATATGGATCCCAACAGCCCCACAATGGCCCGATTCGATTCATCCCCGTATCCTAACAGCCTCTAAACCTTTCGGAAGGCGTTCAAGATCCAGGTGACAGCCTATAAGTATCACGCTCACAGATTCCCTCAGGTACGCATGCGCTCACACCCTCACTCTCACTCTCCTGCTCTCGCCCGCTGCTCGTCGGTGCTCTTTCCCCCTAGAGCTTCCGATCGGCCGCCCCTAGAGAGACTCCCCGGAGAGATCCACCTCCCCGTTTTCTGATTGATCGCCGATTTCCTTCCACTGACTTGAGCATCGGAGGGTCTTCCATGGAGGGCCACCCCCAATGCCTCTCACGCGAGGACTTGTGTGCAGGTCCACCCCTGGAGATCGACTGCGCCCGAGTCGGAGGACGGATCCCGGCGGCAACAGATGCCTTGTCATGTTTGATTCTTTAAGCGATCTCGACAGCTGAAGCAATTGAAATTTTTTATTTTTGCATCCACAGACCCCCCACATCGACCTAGAAGGGACAAACCAGTCCCGCGAGGTGGTCACGATAGAGATCCTCCCAGATCTCGGCGAGCCCGATCCCTCTCCCCGGTGACCTCCCACCATGATTCGATGTCGTCCCTGCGATCCTCTCGCCCAGCTCCTCCTCTGACCGCTAAAGAGGAGATCCGACGACAGATCCAGGAGATGCGTCAGGAGCTGGACGCTGCCAAGCAGGCCCATCCGCCTCAGCCCAAGACGGAGCAAGGCATCCCTTTCTCCAAAGGGATTATAGAGGAAGTGATCCCCTCTCATGTCAAGCTACCAGCCGTCGAACCCTACCACGGCTCTTCTGACCCGGACGACCATCTTAGCAGCTTTCGGTCAATAATGATGTTCCACGGAGCATCCGATGTGGTCCTCTGCCATGCTTCCCCTCCACCCTCAGGGGATCTGCCGGACCTTGTTCAATGCCTTAAAGCCAGGTTCCATCGATTCATTTGATGAGCTGAGCCGCCTTTTTATTGGCCAGTTCGTCAGCAGCCGCCGCCACCGACGAAGATCCGACTCCCTCTCTGAAGTTAAGCAGAGAGAGGGGGAGTCTTGAGAAATTATCTTGGCCGTTTTAATAAGGCCATGTTAGAGGTGGACCACCTTAATCATAAGGTGGCTATGTCCGCCTTGGCAGGGGAGTCTCAAAGGAAAGTGACTTCTACTTGGCTATGGAAGTCAGCTACCCCCTAGCCTCTCCGATATGATGGCCCTAGCTGACAAATATGCCAGGGTCGAAGAATCGCGGAGAGTTGCCCGCGCCGAGCAGGTAAAGAAGAAGGAGCCCAAAGGTCCCGACAGGCACCGTCCCGTCCGTCGGCCAAGTCCACCTCACCGCCAAAGAGTTCCCCCGCTGCCGCCAAGGAATCGCTCCCGGAGCCCTCCCAGGCAATTCGATCGCTACACTCCACTGACCGTGCCCCGGGCACAGATTCTTATGGAAATAGAGCGCCAGCTCCCCGACCGGCTCCTCTCCAAGGGAACCTGACCCGAAGAGACCCCACCAAGTACTGTCGCTACCATAGGGAGCACGGCCATGACACTGAAGAATGTTGGCAGCTGAAAAATGAAATCGAAAGGCTGATCCAGCGAGGACGACTGAATCAATTCAGGAGGGCGCCCGAGCCACAACAAGGAGGTGACCGCCAGCCCGAACTTCAACAACCTCCTCCTCCACCGAATCCGCCCGTGATCGGCCACATTAACATGATCAAAGAGGCTGGCGGGTCGAGCCCCAGGGGCGACGGTGAAGGATCGGCGCCGAAGAAGACACGGACGGGCGAGCTCTCCTTCTCCGATGGTGATCTCCAAGGGATACAGCTCCCTCATGATGATGCACTAGTTGTATCCCTCAATTTAAATAACTATGATGTAAGCCGAATCTTTGTTGATAGTGGAAGTTCGGTGAATGTTTTGTACCTCGGTGTGTTTGCCAGGATGAAATTACTCATGGAAAACCTGCGAGCCGTGGATTCCACCCTGATGGGATTCACAGGCGACGTCATCGTCCCGGAAGGGGTCATCACCCTGACGGTCCACACGGGAACCTGGCCCCTTGTAGCCATTATCCAGACAGACTTCCTAGTAACCGACCTCAGATCTTCATACAATGCAATATTCGGCAGGCCCGGCCTGATGTCCCTCAAGGCAGTTGTCTCCATCCTGCATCTGTCCATGAAATTCCCCATCGAGCGAGGAGTTGGAGTTGTTCGAGGAAGTCAAGCCATGGCTCGGCAGTGCTTCGTTACAAGCCTTCAGTCTAGAATGCCGGAAGTTGATGGGCTAGACGCTCGCGAAGACTTCGCCGAACAGCGAGGAGAACCGGCAGAGGAACTGGAGGAGGTGCCGTTGGATGAGGCTCATCCCGACCGAACCATAAAAATCGGGTCGCTGCTCAAGGGTGAACCTCGCACAAATTGATCAGGTTCCTCCGAAGCAACGCTGACATCTTCGCCCGGTCCGCCTTCGACATGCCAGGGGTCAGCCCCGAGGTTCTCGTCCATCGTCTCAATGTGGACGAGATGCACAGGCCCATCAAGCAGAAAAAGAGGAGCTTCGCTCCGGAACAACAAAAGGCCATTGAAGAAGAGGTAGACAAACTCATCAAGGCTAACTTCGTCCGGGAGGTGAATTATCCAAGCTGGCTATCGAACGTTGTTATGGTGAAGAAGTCGAATGGCAAGTGGAGGATTTGCATCGACTTCACCGACCTTAACAAAGCATGCCCGAAGGACTGCTTCCCTCTTCCTCGGATCGATCAGCTCGTGGATGCCACCTCAGGTCACCAGATGCTGTCATTCATGGATGCCTATTCAGGCTAAAATTAGATCCGAATGGCCCCTGAGGATGAAGAAAAAACTGCCTTCATAACCGACCGAGGTACTTACTGTTACCGTGTCATGCCTTTTGGTCTTAAAAATGCAGGTGCAACCTACCAGAGGCTGGTTAACAAAGTATTCAAGGAGCAAATCGGCCGGAATATGGAGGTGTACATGGACGACATGCTGGTCAAAACCAAAGAAGCATCACGGCATGTCGATGACCTCTCAGAGAGCTTTGCAACGCTGCGCAAGTATGGGATGAGACTCAATCCGACCAAATGCGCCTTCGGCGTTAACTCCGGGAAATTTCTCGGCTTCATGGTCTCCCAGTGAGGTATCGAAGCTAACCCCCAGAAAATTCAAGCTCTCCAACAAATGGCACCCCCGGTATCTGTTAAAGAGGTCCAGCGCCTAACCGGGAGGATAGCAGCGCTTAATCGCTTTGTAGCGCGGTCAGCCGAGAGATGCCTCCCCTTCTTCAAAACCCTCCGGTCGGCTAAGAATTTCCAGTGGACTCCTGAATGTCAAAGATCGTTTCAAGATCTCAAGAAATACCTCGGCTCGCCCCCACTCCTCAGCAGTCTGGCCCCGGGCGAAACCCTATTCTTGTACCTGGCTATTTTAGAGGGTGCCGTCTGTTCGGTGCTAGTCAGGAAAGAAGGCAAAGTCCAGAAGCCGATCTACTATGTCAGCAAGCTACTCCGCGATGCAGAGACAAGGTACAGCAAAATTGAGAAGATAGTGTTGGCCTTAATCACCTCAGTTCAGAAGCTACGACCATACTTCCCAGCACATTCTGTGACGGTCCTGACCGACCAACCCATCAGGGCGGTAGTCCACCATCCCGAGACATCGGGAAGAATGACCAAGTGGGCCATCGAGTTGAGCAAGCATGACATACACTTCCAGCCTCGCCCAGCCATCAAAGCTCAGGTGCTAGCCAACTTCCTCCTCGAGTGTACCATCCCGGAGGACGGTTCTACCCCAGACTCCCTCGAAGAACCAAAATCTGGAGCCCGACATTCAGATTCCCAGATCCGAGAATGCCCGCGCCGACCTACTCTCCCGATTGGCGACCGCGGAATCAATGGACGCCGAACAAAAGTTCCACCTGGAGACCCTAGAGAAGCCAGCATCGCGGAAGCCGACCGAATAATGCATGTTGAAGTTGAACCATCATGGTTCGACCCTATTCTTAAATATCTCAAAGAAGGGTCGCTTCCACCCGACCGGAGAGAGGCTAGAAAGCTGAAGCTACATGCCATCCACTACGTGCTGATCGACAACCAGCTTTACAAACGGTCCTTCTCTATGCCACTACTCAGATGCCTTCGCTCGTCTGAAGCAGATTATGCTCTGCACAAGGTACATAAAGGGATTTGCGGCAACCATCTGGGAAGCCGGTCCCTATGCCACAAGGTGCTACGGCAAGGCTATTACTGGCCGACAATGCAGAAAGATGCAGACGATCTGGTCCGAGCCTGCGACCCATGCCAAAGGCACTCAACCATTCAAAGACTCCCCTCCGCCGACCTAGTTCCCATATCCTCCGCTTGGCCCTTCGCCAAATGGGGTATGGACATCCTCGGCCCATTCCCGCTTGCCACGGGGCAGCGAAAATTTCTGTTCGTCGCCATCGACTACTTCACTAAATGGGTCGAGGCGGAAGCAGTTGCACAGATAACTGAAGCACGGGCCAGAGATTTTGTATGGAGGTCCATTATCTGCCGGTTTGGCCTCCCGCATACTATAATCACTGATAACGGTAAGCAATTCGACAATTCTAAGTTCTGCCAGTTCTGTGAGGAGCACGGAATCCGTCATCACCTCACCTCAGTCGGACACCCAAAAGCCAACGGAGCAGCCGAAGTGACTAACAGGACCCTCCTTCAGGGGATCAAAGCTTGCCTTTCCCGAGCCCAAGGCAGGTGGGCGGATGAGCTGCATCATGTTCTGTGGGCCTACCGCACCACCCCGAGAATCCCAACAGGCGAAATCCCATTCCGGATGGCTTTCGGCATGGAGGCCGTTATTCCTGTGGAAATAGGCCTCCCATCATTGCGGGTGGAAAGCTACTCAGAGGAAGCTAGCAACGAACAGCTCCGCACCAACCTCGACTTGGTGGAGGAGATCAGAGAGAAGGCCCGGATCAGAGTGGCTGCATATCAACAAAGGGTGGCCCGTTACCACGCCTCCAGAGTCAAAGGGAAAGCCTTTCTGCCTGGCGACCTTGTCCTCCGAAAGGCCTCTATTTCCAAACCACTGGAACAAGGAAAGCTGGCGCCAAACTGGGAAGGCCCGTACCAAGTGGCGGAGATCATTGGAACGGGAACCTACAAGCTGCAAGATTTAGATGGAAAATTGATGAGGACATCAATTCGGACCAGAGTTTGGGTCAGTCGAACCAGTCCTTGGATGTTCCTGTACCAGCAACCCAGAGTCAGCAGGCCATGTCAGGGAAGCCCACACCAGGTAATCTACGAAGGTCCAAGAGGTTGCAGAACAAACGGGCTTGAAATTTCATGTTTGGGCCGAGTGTACAGAATCCGATCAGCTACTATGTCAGATTGGGCCCAAACTTGGCTGGTCACATGGAAACGGACTGCTGATTCAAAGTCATTGCCTTTGGCAATAAGCTGCTGTGGATTTTGGCCATCCGGGCTCGTCTGATAGGAGTTTTGGGCCTGTTTTCGTTTTTAATGGCATAGTTGTAATTTTTCTAAACTTATGATGTTAGGGTTTTATCTCTTTTATTTAGGCTTGGCTTTGGCTGCGTCAGAAGGAGAGAAGAAAGATGCTATTTAGTTGTTATTTTCTTGCATTCAGATCTATATTTTGTTTTCTGATTCAAAACAATTGAATTGAAAATTCAATTGATCTTCCTTTAAATTTCGGATTGTGAGTGATCAAATTCGAATTTTCCCCTTTTCTTGTCAAGATTGAACCAAACCTGGATGAATTCTTTTCTCGCAGATTAGATCGTTCTTGAGTTGCAGGCGTTTTGAATATCGCCCTGCATCAACTTGGTATCAAAGCCTTGATCCAATGGAGCAGAAGAACAATGATCAATCCCTGAGAGACGCCGTGAGAGATGCTATGCAAGACGCCATGCGAGACCAGCACCAGGTGATGCAACAGATGATGCAAACCATGCAGGCGATGATGGCGCGGATGGAGGTGCAAAATCGTGCCCAACCCATTCGAGTGGAGGAGCGTGATGAAATTGATGGAGGTAGGGAGAGGGGTTTCGAAAATCTGGAGGCACCACCAATTCGAAGAGGGCAACAGAGGCCTGATGTTGGACTTCCAAGGTATTTCGATCAACCTCCCTATTTCGAAAATCAGAATCGGTGGGAAGCAGGCTTCAGGGTCGAAATTCCAGAGTTTAAAGGAGGAATTAACCCAGACGAGTATGTTGATTGGACCCTTCAGGTCGATGACGTTTTTCGTCTGAAGGAGGTGCCCTTAGACAAGCAGGTACCGCTTGTCACAATTCGATTCAGAGATAGGGCTGCTGCTTGGTGGCATGCGCAGCACTATCGTAGATATATGGATGGGAGACCTCCATTAGCGTCATGGGCAGCGCTAAAGCAGGAGATGAACAGGGAGTTTTTGCCTCCGAACCATGAGCAGATTTTGTATTCGAAGTTGCATAGTTTGACGCAAGGTAGTCGGAGCGTCGAGGAGTACACAACTGAATTTTATCGATTGGTTGCACGAAATCGGTTGATTGAGGCTGAACCGAGATTGATAGCCATGTATCTTCATGGCTTGCGGCTGCCAATCCAAGATGCGCTGGCTGTGCATCGAATTGATAGTGTAGGAGATGCGCATATGAGGGCTCAGGCAGTGGAAAAGAGCTTGATGAGAAACAGGGGGTTTCAGAGCAGAGGGGGTTTTACTACGGGCCAGAGTTCAGGGCAGAATTCAGGGGGCAAATTTATGCCTCCAGTAGCGAGGCCGCAGGCATCAGTACCTCCAAGACCAACAGGGTCGAATGGAACCTCAGGTTCTCAGGCGAGAGTGGGCAGCACAGGGCTAACATTCGCTGCCATCGGTGTCAGAATTTGGGGCACTATGCCAATGAATGCCCCAAGGCGCGAGCTCAGTTGTATATGGAGGAGTATATGGAGGCGAATATGGAGGAGAGTTCCCTGAGGATGAGGAATTTAATGATGAGCTGTGTGTTATTGATCCGGACCATATTCAAGGGGAGAGCTTAGTGATACGAAGAATGTGTCTGGCGCCGAGATCAGATGAAGATTGGCGTCGGCATGACATCTTCACAACGAAATGTTTTGTGGCTGGCAAAACATGTCGTGTTATCATAGACTCCGGCAGTTGGGAGAATGTGATAGCAGAGGAGGCTGTGAAGAAGCTGGGGTTGCAGACAGACCCTCACCCACATCCATATAAGCTCGGTTGGGTGAACCGAAATGCAGACATTCAGGTCAGCCGAAGGTGTAAGTTGTCACTGTGTTTTGGTCCTCATTTCGAGACAACTATTGAGGCGGATGTTGTTCCAATGGATGCTACTCACATCATACTGGGGCGTCCGTGGCAGTTTGATAACAGGGCAGTGTACAACGGGTACACCCACAGTTATATGCTGCGTCCAGATGGGAGGAAAGTTATTTTGAAGCCGCTTCAGGAAGTGAGTGGACAGAATACGGTAATTTGTTTACCAAGCACAGAATTCGATGCGAGTTTGGATGGAGAGGATGTTTGTTTTGCTTTGGTGAGCAAGTCAGGGGACTTCGGCGTGGAAGAGGAGCAAAGGCCGAATATGATTCCTGAGGAGTTGGTGTCTGTCTTGGAGGAATTCCGAGATGTTGTATCAAAGGAGCTACCGGCTGGATTACCACCTCTCCGAGATATTCAGCACGGCATTGACCTTATTCCGGGCTCAGTGTTGCCGAATAAGGCTCATTATCGGATGACACCGCAACAGCATGAGGAATTGAGGAGGCAGGTCCAAGAACTTTTGGACAAGGGGTTCGTACGGGAGAGCATTAGCCCGTGCGCGGTGCCAGCCCTTTTGGTACCGAAGAAGGATGGTACGTGGCGCATGTGTGTCGACAGCCGCGCGGTTAACAAAATTACTGTGAAGTACAGGTTCCCGATACCGAGGTTGGACGACATGCTTGATCAGTTGAGTGGTGCTAAGGTCTTCACGAAGATTGATTTGAAGAGTGGGTACCATCAGATAAGGATGAAGCCTGGAGACGAATGGAAGACAGCCTTCAAGACTAAGGAAGGGCTGTATGAATGGTTGGTAATGCCATTTGGGTTGTCAAACGCGCCGAGCACGTTCATGCGCGTAATGAACCAGGTTTTACGTCCATTTCTTAGCTCATTTGTGGTTGTCTACTTTGATGATATTTTGATATACAGCAGGACAGCCGAAGAGCATGTGGGCCATGTGGCACAGGTTTTGTCAGTGTTACGTGAGAACCAGTTAGTTGCTAACCCAGAGAAGTGCATTTGGATGGTTGGGAGACTAATTTTTCTGGGGTACGTTGTGACTGGAGAGGGGATTCTCCCAGATAGGAATAAGGTGCATGCAATTGTGGAATGGCCAGTACCTTCAACCTTGACAGAATTGAGATCCTTTTTGGGTCTTGCAGGGTTTTATCGCAGGTTTGTCAAGGGGTATAGTGAGCTGGCTGCACCTTTAACGGAATTGTTGAAGGGAGCCAGATTCGGGTGGAATGATGCCGCACAGGAGGCATTTGATGGGCTGAAAGTCAGATTGACGAAGCTCCTTTATTGGTTCTTCCTGATTTTGATAGAGTTTTTGAGGTGGATTGTGATGCTTCGAAGACTGGAATTGGGGCAGTGCTTAGCCAGGAAGGAAGACCAGTTGCATACTTCAGTGAGAAGCTGGGAGGAGCTAAACTGACTTACTCGGTTTATGATCTGGAATTGTACGCCATTGTGAGGTCCTTGCAGCATTGGCGCCACTACTTGATTCAGCGAGAGTTTGTACTGTATTCAGACCATCAGGCGCTGAAGTTTTTACAGGGTCAGCATAAACTGAGTTCAAGGCATGCGAAGTGGGTGAGTGCCTTGCAGGAATACACTTTCAGCATCAAGCACAAGTCTGGTACATTGAATAGAGTGGTTGATGCTTTGAGTAGGCGGAGCTTGTTGATTGGCGCTATGCATGTGTACACTCTCGGCTTTGAGAGTGTAAGGGAGGACATTCGTGTGGATGAGCACTTCAAGGGGATTTTGGCCAAAATTGAGGGGGGGAGCGAACTGATTTCGTTCTCCATGATGGATATTTGTTTCGAGATAACTGCTTATGTATTCCTGATACGTCTCTTCGTGTGTTGATCATCCAGGAATTGCATAACCAGGGTCACTTCGGAAGGGATAAAACAGCCTGGTTGATTTGGCAGCGGTTTTATTGGCCTGGTCTTGACCGAGATGTCAAGTCTTTTGTGAAGAGGTGCAGGTTGTGTCAAGAGTCGAAGGGGACAGACACGAACCAAGGTATGTACACGCCTTTACCTATCCCAGAGGCACCATGGCGAGATGTTTCTATGGACTTTGTTGTAGGATTGCCGTGGACAGCAAGGGGACTGGATTCGATTATGGTGATTGTGGATCAGTTCAGTAAGGTGGCGTGTTTCTTGCCATGCAAAACCACTTTTGATGCGTCAAAGGTTGCTGACTTATATTTTGCTTCAGTGGTTCGGCATTTTGGTATACCGGCATCCATAGTGTCAGACAGGGATAGCAAGTTTATGGGACACTTCTGGCGAGAGCTGTGGAAGAAGTTGGGCACAAAGTTGAAATTCAGCAGTCCTTATCATCCTCAGACGGATGGACAGACTGAAGTTGTCAACCGTAGCTTGGGTAATCTGTTGCGGGCAAATGTGCATGAATTCAGGAGCTGGGATTTGTGTTTGCCGAAGATTGAGTTTGAGTTCAACTCTTCAGTGAACCGTTCTACAGGTTTGCTCCGTTTCAGATACTGTTTGGGTTCTTGCCAAGAGGTCCTTTGGATGTTCTGCCAGTTGAGACGCCAGAGAAGGTGAGTCAGAAGGTCGAAGATAGAGTGTCTGACTTGCAGGAGATACATGCGACTGTTAGAGCCAAATTGGAGCAGACTTACGCCAAATACAAGGCGAAAGCTGATCAGCAGCGTCGGCAACAGTCCTTTGAAGTGGGCGATTTGGTATGGGTTTACTTACCAAGGGAGCGGTATCCACAGGGAGCTTTAACGAAGCTCAAGCCGAAGAAGATAGGTCCATGCCAGGTATTGGAGAAATTTGGTGACAATGCCTATCGGGTTGAGTTACCAGATGATGTCTTCATTTCGGATGTGTTCAACATTCGGCATCTGACCCCTTATGCAGGAGAGAATTCGAGCTTGAGGTCAAGCTTTTCAGAGGAAGGGGAGAGTGATGAGGACATCAGTTCGGACCAGAGTTCGGGTCAGTCGAACCAGTCTTGGATGTTCCTGTACCAGCAACCCAGAGTCAGCAGGCCACGTCAGGGAAGCCCACACCAGGTAATCTACGAAGGTCCAAGAGGTTGCAGAACAAACGGGCTTGAAATTTCATGTTTGGGCCGAGTGTACGGAATTCGGTCAGCTACTGTGTCGAATTGGGCCCAAACTTGGCTGGTCACATGGAAACGGACTGCTGATTCAAAGTCATTGTCGTTGGCAATGAGCTGCTATGGATTTTGGCCATCCGAGCTCGTCTGATAGGAGTTTAGGGCCTGTTTTCGTTTTTAATGGCATAGTTGTAATTTTTCTAAACTTATGATGTTAGGGTTTTATCTCTTTTATTTAGGCTTGGCTTTGGCCGCCGTGAGAAGGGAGAGAAGAAAGATGCTATTTAGTTCTTATTTTCTTGCATTCAGATCTATGTTTTGTTTTCTGATTCAAAACAATTGAATTGAAAATTCAATTGATCTTCCTTTAAATTTCGGATTGTGAGTGATCAAATTCGAGATTTTCCCCTTTTCTTGTCAAGATTTGAACCAAACCTGGACGAATTCTTTTCTCGCAGATTAGATCATTCTTGAGTTGCAGGTGTTTTGAATATCGTCCTGCATCAGAAATCCATTCCCCGGACGTGGAACTCGGACAATCTCCGTAAGTATTATCAATAGGGTGTGTCCTCTCTAAGTTCATTTTCATATGCCTCATTATACCTTTCTGTCGACACATTTTTCGCAATTCGCAACATAAATCATTATGCACTACATTGCCAAAGATGGCGAAAAGAAACAGATGCTGCTTACCAATCCTCGGCACGACCGAGCTACCTGTCTGAACAGGAACTCTCCGAACCTTGGCAGGGCCAAGTAAAAATTCTCCGAACCTCGGCTGGGCCGAGCAACAAATTCTCCGAACCTTGGCAGGGCCAAGTGAAAATTCTTCGAACCTCGGCTGGGCTGAGCAACAAATTCTCCCAACCTTGGCAGGGCCAAGTAAAAATTCTCTGAACCTCGGCTGGGCCGAGCAACAAATTCTCCGAACCTTGGCAGGGCCAAGTAAAATTCTCCGAACCTCGGCTGGGCCGAGCAATAAATTCTTCCAACCTTGGCAGGGCCAAGTAAAAATTCTCCGAACCTCGGCTGGGCCGAGCAACAAATTCTCCGAACCTTGGCAGGGCCAAGTAAAAATTCTCCGAACCTCGGCTGGGCCGAGCAACAAATTCTCCGAACCTTGGCAGGGCCAAGTGAAAATTCTCCGAACCTCGGCTGGGCCGAGCAACAAATTCTCTGAACCTTGGCAGGGCCAAGTAAAAATTCTCCAAACCTCGGCTGGGCCGAGCAACAAATTCTCCGAACCTTGGCAGGGCAAAGTAAAAATTCTCCGAACCTCGGCTGGGCCGAGCAACAAATTCTCCGAACCTTGGCAGGGCCAAGTAAAAATTCTTCGAACCTCGGCTGGGCCGAGCAACAAATTCTCCGAACCTTGGCAGGGCCAAGTAAAATTCTCCGAACCTCGGCTGGGCCGAGCAACAAATTCTCCGAACCTTGGCAGGGCCAAGTAAAAATTCTCCGAACCTCGGCTGGGCCGAGCAACAAATTCCCCGAACCTTGGCAGGGCCAAGTAAAAATTCTCCGAACCTCGGCTGGGTCGAGCAACAAATTCTCCGAACCTTGGCAGGCCAAGTAAAAATTCTCCGAACCTCGGCTGGGCTGAGCAACAAATTCTCCGAACCTTGGCAGGGCCAAGTAAAAATTCTCCGAACCTCGGCTGGGCTGAGCGACAAATTCTCCGAACCTTGGCAGGGCCAAGTAAAAATTCTCCGAACCTCGGCTGCGCCGAGCAACAAATTCTCCAAATCTTGGCAGGGCCAGGTAAAAATTCTTTGAGCTAAAATCCCGACGGAAAACCGAAGTACGCGGGCCCCGATTAAAGCCGAAGGACTTCCGAATAGTCCCCAGAACTTCGGCCGGTTTGAAAAAAGGCACACTGAGCGAAAACCATCAACACGCACAAAAAATGTGCCTCCGGCAAACCCATAAAGGGTTCAACAAGCCCTACGTGACCGGCCACGAACCCCAGGCAAAGCCAGGGAATTCCCCCTTTTTGCTGCTAAAAATCTTTGGGCAATGCCCCTATAACCTGCCCAACAAAGCACCCGTCTCAAGCAAAGCCGTGGCTCAGCGCGTGAACCAGTGGAGCCACCCAGGCTCCCCAACCATTCAATCACATATGAGTGACATTTCTCAGAGCTAAAATCTCATAAAATGAGAGGTTATCCAAAAAGGGCCTTTTTCATTGATTAAAGAAGGAAAGTACAAGAATAAATAGAAGAAACAAAAACAAAAACAAAAAAGCAAAAGAGGCCCTAACTAGGGTTCAGTGTCGCTCCCAGATGCCAGCAGGTCCTCCAGGCGCTCGGTAAGATCAGCAACCTGCTGGCGGAGTGACACGATCTCTTCCCTCTGCCGGTCCGCCACCCGGCGCAGGGCCTCCGCCTCCCTCGTAGAGACGTCCACATACTCCTCAAGGACCCTCACGAGCCGTTGTTGACTCGCGAGTGTCGACGCCAGGCCCAGCCCATCGACGATAATCGTGGGATTGCCCCTCGGCGGGTGTAGCAGGCCATTGATCGACGCACATAGTTCCTCGAACGATCGCCCTCCTTGAGAGGCCATGGCCAAAAAACTGTTTCGAGACTTAAACCGATGGATGGCTAAGACCAACACCCCTCGGTCATATTTATACTTGCCAGGAGAGTATCTCGATCGGTCGCGCCGTAGCCACCGACCTATGAGAACTCACCGCGTGTCATCGCTTTAATTAGCGCCTGCGGAATCCGAGGGCCGTGCCCCATCCCGAGTGAGATCGGTAAGCACAGACGGACTGTTCGGGAACCCCCCTGAACTGAATATTTCCCGATCTGCTGGCCCCCCGTAATGAATGCTCCCGACACTTCCCCAAGCTCTTTTAAACCTGGCCCCCTTTTCGGGAAGCACAAAAGGGAAGAAATCCAGTGCCTGGCAATGACTCATCCCCTCGGGAGGGATAATGTCATAATGAAGAGCGTGACCATGTACCGTCCGTTCCGCCCTGACGCCCCTCACCAAGCGCCGCAGGGACCTAACACTACGGCTCATAGTGGCAACTAACCCACTTCTCCGAGCCCCGAACCTCCGAACCTTGGCAAGGCCAAGTAAAATGTCTCCGTACCTCGGCAGGGCTGAGCAACAAGTTCTCCGAACCTTGGCAGGGCCAAGTAAAAATTCTTCGAACCTCGGCTGGGCCGAGCAATGAGTTCTCCGTACCTCGGCAAGGCCGAGCAATAAACTCTCCGAACCTTGGCAGGGCCAAGTGAAACATCTCCGAACCTTGGTCGGGCCGAGCAGTAAATTCTTCAAACATCGGCTGGATCGAACAATAGATTTTTCGAACCTTGGCAGGTCCAAGTGGCAAATCCTCAAAACCTCGGCAAGGCCGAGCCATAAGCATTCGGTCTCCAATAGGGACGAGGCACAAAACTCCAAGCTTCAGACCAAGATAAGGAGCGTGTTTCGCCGAACAATCTCCAGACCGCCGCTTACGAAACTCGACTAGTTCGAATAGCGCGGGATCCTCGCCTAAGAACGAGCGGGATGCCTTTGTACCCCACAACCAACGACAACAAACTCGGCATGAAAGAGATAAAGATTGAGAAACAGAACAGAACTCTCTTTATTTCATTGCCATCAAAATCAATTACAAATGCCTGAAAGGCGTTACAAGAGCATTGAAATGCATAAAATAAAGACAAGTAAAAACTCGGGCAACTGCTCCTGTTGGGGGTAAAACCGTCATTGCATTAATATCCGTGCAAGGAGGCTAAGACCGACCTCCTCCCTTCGTCTCCCCCGAGCTTCCAGTAGCTCGGCTCCCCGAGCTTCCATAGCTCGGCTATCCCAAGCTTCGATGGCTCGGCTCTCCCGAGCTTCCATAGCTCGGCTCTTCCAAGCCTCCAGTAGCTCGTCTCCCCTGAGCTTCCATAGCTTGGCTCTTCCGAGCCTCCAGTAGCTCGTCTCCCCCCTCAAGTAGCTTGTCTCTCCCGAGCCTCCATAGCTCGGCTCTCCCGAGCTCTCATAGCTCGGCTCTCTCGAGCTTCCATGGCTCGGCTCCCCTGAGCTTCCATGGCTCGGCTCTCCCCGAGCTCCCATGGCTCGGCTCCCCCCGAGCTCCCATGGCTCGGCTCTCCCGAGCTTCCATGGCTCGGCTTTCCCGAGCTTCCATGGCTCGGATCCCCCGAGCTCCCATAGCTCGGCCCTCCCGAGCTTCCAGTAGCTCGGCTCCCCCGAGCTTCCATGGCTCGGCTTTCCCAAGCTTCCATAGCTCGGATCTCCCGAGCTCCCATAGCTCGGCCCTCCCGAGCTTCCTGTAGCTCGTTTCCCCCGAGCCTCCATGGCTCGGCTCCACTGAGCGACCCACGATCCAATACTCACCTCCGCGGAACCTGACACGGAAGAGCCTAAGCCTAATGTAACCACCTCCTAGGCAAGGAATCATGTTGAGAAGTGGTCTAGAACCTATCAAGGCTACCCGAGACCTACACACCTACCAGATCTCAATCCATCAAGGAGCTCTCCTAGCCGTCGATCCACTAACAGACAAGATATGGATCCCAACAGCCCCACAACGGCCCGATTCGATTCATCCCCGTATCCTAACAGCCTCTGAACCTTCCGGAAGGCGCTCAAGATCCAGGTGACAGCCTATAAGTATCACGCTCACAGATTTCCTCAGGTAGGCATGCACTCACACCCTCACTCTCACTCTCCCGCTCTTGCCAGCTGCTCGTCGGTGCTCTTGCCCCCTAGAGCTTCCGATCGGCCGCCCCCAGAGAGACTCCCCGGAGAGATCCACCTCCCCGTTTTCTGATTGATCACCGATTTCCTCCACTGACTTGAGCGTCAGAGGGTCTTCCGTGGAGGGCCACCCCCAACGCCTCTCGCACGAGGACTTGTGTGCAGGTCCGTCCCTGGAGATTGACTGCGCCCAAGTCGAAGGACGGATCCCGACGGCAACAGATTGGCGCTAGAGGAAGGGTCTCAAGTGCCATTAAAACTTGAAAAAAGGAGATAAGGATCTCGGTCCGGAGTAGAACCTCTCCAATGGCCAATCGGAGAAGAGCAACCTCTGAAGCCCAAGATCAGGCCGCCTCCCAGAGGCCTGACCCAGTGAGCGGTGTAGCGCCGCAACCACCACCAATCAAAACCCCATCACCGCCTGCCATCCTAGTGACCCAGGACCAGTTTGCCTCGCTGGTCCAGCAAGTCCAGACCCTGACTCACCTGGTCCAGGAGCGCCTTGCAGCTCCTCCCGCTCTGCACCTTCATAAGGAGGCCGCGATTCCTTCTTCGCCGGCAACTTCCTCCTCCAGTTTGCAAAATCCATGGACCCCCACATCGACCTAAAGGTGACAAACCAGTCCCGCGAGGAGGTCATGATAGAGATCCTCCCAGTTCTCGTCGAGTCTGATCCCTCTCTCCGGTGACCTCCCACCATGATTCGACGCCGTCCCTACGATCCTCTCGCCCAGCTCCTCCTCTGACCGCTGAAGAGGAGATCCGATGATAGATCCAGGAGATGCGTCAGGAGCTGGACGCTGCCAAGCAGGCCCATCTGCCTCAGCCCAAGACGGAGCAGGGCATCCCTTTCTCCAAAGGGATTATAGAGGAAGTAATCCCCTCCCATGTCAAGCTACCAGCCGTCGAACCCTACCACGGCTCTTCTGACCCGGATGACCATCTTAGTAGCTTCCGATCAATAATGATGTTCCACGGAGCATCCGACGCGGTCCTCTGCCGCGCTTTCCCTCCACCCTCAGGGGATATGCCGGACATGGTTCAATGCCTTAAAGCCAAGTTCCATCGATTCATTTGATGAGCTGAGCCACCTTTTTATTGGCCAGTTCGTCAGCAGCCGCCGCACCGACGAAGATTCGACTCCCTCTCTGAAGTTAGAAGAGAGAGGGGGAGTCCTTGAGAAATTATCTTGGCCGTTTTAATAAGGCCATGTTAGAGGTGGACCACCTTAATCATGAGGTGGCTATGTCCGCCTTGGCAGGGGGAGTCTCAAAGGAAAGTGACTTCTACCTGGCTATGGAAGTCAGGTACCCCCCTAGCCTCTCCGATATGATGGCCCTAGCGGACAAATATGCTAGGATCGAAGAATTGTGGAGAGTTGCCCGCGCCGAGCAGGCAAAGAAGAAGGAGCCCAAAGGTCCCGACAGGCACCGTCCTGTCCGTCGACCAAGTCCACCTCGCCGCCAAAGAGTTCCCCTGCTGCCACCAAGGAATCGCTCCCAGAGCCCTCCCAGGCGATTCGATCGCTACACTCCGCTGATCGTGCCCCGGGCATAGATTCTTATGAAATAGAGCACAGCTCCTCGGCCGGCTCCTCTCCGAGGGAACCCAACCCGAAGAGACCCCACCAAGTACTGTCGCTACCACAGGAAGCACGACCATGACACTAAAGAATGCTGGCAGATGAAAAATGAAATCGAGAGGCTGATCTAGCGAGGACGATTGAATCAATTTAGGAGGGCGCCCGAGCCACAACAAGGAGGTGACCGCTAGCCCGAACTTCAACAACCTCCTCCTCCACCGAATCCGCCCGTGATCGGCTGCATTATCATGATCGAAGAGGCCGGCAGGTCGAGCCCCAGGGTGATGGTGAAGGATCGGCGCCGAAGAAGGCACGGACGGGCGAGCTCTCCTTCTCCGACGGTGATCTCCAAGGGACATAGCTTCCCCATGATGACGCACTAGTTGTATCCCTCAATTTAAATAACTATGATGTAAGCCAAATCCTTGTTGATAGTGGAAGTTCGGTGAATATTTTGTACCTCGGTGTGTTTGCCAGGATGAAATTACTCATGGAAAACCTTCGAGCCGTGGATTCCACCCTGATGGGATTCACAGGCAAAGTCATCGTCCCGGAAGGGGTCGTCACCCTGACGGTCCGTGCGGGAACCTGGCACCTTGTAGCCATTATCCAGACAGACTTCCTAGTAACCGACCTCAGATCTCCATACAACGCAATATTCGGTAGGCCCGGCCTGATATCCCTCAAGGCAGTTGTCTCCATCCCGCATCTGTCCATGAAATTCCCCATCGAGTGAGGAGTTGGAGTTGTTCGAGGAAGTCAAGCCATGGCTCGGTTAGTGCTTCGTTATAAGCCTTCAGTCTAGAATGCCGGAAGTTGATGGGCTAGTCGCTCGCGAGGACTTCGCCGAACAGCGAGGAGAACTGGCAGAGGAACTGGAGGAGGTGCCGTTGGATGAGGCTCATCCCGACCGAACCATAAAAATCGGGTCGCTGCTCAAGGGCGAACCTCAGCACAGATTGATCAGGTTCCTCCGAAGCAACGCTGACATCTTTGCCTGGTCCACCTCCATCATGCCAAGGGTCAGCCCCGAGGTTCTCGTCCATCGTCTCAACGTGGACGAGATGCACAGGCCCATCAAGCATAAAAAGAGAAGCTTCACCCCGGAACAACAAAAGGCCATTGAAGAAGAGGTAGACAAACTCATCAAGGCTAACTTCGTCCGGGAGGTGAATTATCCAAGCTGGCTATTGAACGTTGTTATGGTGAAGAAGTCGAACGGCAAGTGGAGGATTTGCATCGACTTCGCCGACCTTAACAAAGCCTGCCGGAAGGACAGCTTTCCTCTTCCACGAATCGATCAGCTTGTGGATGCCACCTCAGGTCACCAGATGCTATCATTCATAGATGCCTATTCAGGCCACAATCAGATCCGAATGGCCCCTGAGGATGAAGAAAAAACCGCCTTCATAACCGACCGAGGTACTTACTGTTACCGTGTCATGCCTTTTGGTCTTAAAAATGCAGGTGCGACCTACCAGAGGCTGGTTAACAAAGTATTCAGGGAGCAAATCGGCCGGAATATGGAGGTGTACGTGGATGACATGCTGATCAAAAGTAAAGAAGCATCGCGGCATGTCGATGACCTCTCAGAGAGCTTTGCAACGCTGCGCAAGTATGGGATGAGACTCAATCCGACCAAATGCGCCTTCGGCGTTAACTCCGGGAAGTTTCTCGGCTTCATGGTCTCCCAGCGAGGTATCGAAGCTAACCCCCAGAAAATTCAAGCTCTCCAACAAATGGCACCCCCGCATCTGTTAAAGAGGTCCAGCGCCTAACCAAGAGGATAGCAGCCCTTAACTGCTTTGTAGCCGGTCAGCCGAGAGATGCCTCCCCTTCTTCAAAACCCTCCGGTCAGCTAAGAATTTTCAGTGGACTCCTGAATGTCAAAGATCATTTCAAGATCTCAAGAAATACCTCAGCTCGCCCCCACTCCTCAGCAGTCCGGCCCCAGGCGAGACCCTATTCTTGTACCTGGCTGTTTCAGAGGTGCCGTCTGTTCGTGCTGGTCAGGGAAGAAGGCAAGTCCAGAAGCCTGATCTACTATGTCAGCAAGCTACTCCGCGATGCGGAGACAAGGTATAGCAGAATTGAGAAGATGGTGTTGGCCTTAATCACCTCAGTTCGGAAGCTGTGACCGTACTTGCAAGCACATTCTGTGACGGTCCTGACCGACCAACCCATCAGGGCGGTAGTCCACCGTCCCGAGACGTCGGAAGAATGACCAAGTGGGCCGTCGAGTTGAGCGAGCATGACATACACTTCCAGCCTCGCCCAGCCATCAAAGCTCAGGTGCTAGCCGACTTTCTCCTCGGGTGTACCATCCCGGAGGACGGTTCTATCCCAGACTCCCTCGAAGAACCAAAATCTAGAGCCCGGTGGCTCCTCCATGTCGACGGGTCATCTAATGCCCATCGCTCCGGTGCGGGCCTAGTTCTCACCAGTCCGGAGGGGGTAACCTTCGAATATGGCATCGGTTCTCTTTCCCGGCCTCCAACAACGAAGCCGAGTACGAAGCCCTGTTAGCCGGCCTCCGAATCGCCCGCAATCTGAAGGCGAGAAGCTTAACGCCTTCACCGACTCTCAGCTGGTGGCCGGTCACGTGCGGGGAGAGTTTGAAGCCCGAGAGCCGAACATGGTTCGATATCTTCAAGAGGTGCGGAGCCTGCTTCCCATTTTACCGAATTTGAGATCATTCAGATTCCCAGATCCGAGAATACCCGCGCGACCTACTCTCCCGATTGGCGACCGCGGAATCAATGGACGCCGAACAAAAGTTCCACCTGGAGACCCTAGAGAAGCCCAGCATCGCGGAAGCCGACCGAATAATGCAGTTGAAGTTGAACCATCATGGTTTGACCCTATTCTTAAATATCTCAAAGAAGGGTCGCTTCCACCCGACCAGAGAGAGGCTAGAAAGCTGAAGCTACAGGCCACCCACTACGTGCTGATCGACAACCAGCTTTACAAACGGTCCTTCTCTATGCCACTACTCAGATGCCTTCCCCGTCTGAAGCAGATTATGCTCTGCGCAAGGTACATGAAGGGATTTGCGGCAACCATCTGGGAAGCCGGTCCCTATGCCACAAGGTGCTACGCAAGGCTATTACTGGCCGACAATACAGAAAGATGCAGACGATATGGTCCGAGCCTGCGACCCATGCCAGAGGCACTCAACCATTCAAAGACTCCCCTCTGCCGACCTAGTTCCCAAATCCTCCGCTTGCCCTTCTCCAAATGGGGTATGGACATCCTCGGCCCATTCCCGCTTGCCACGGGGCAGTGGAAATTTCTGTTCGTCGCCATCGACTACTTCACTAAATGGGTCGAGGCGGAAGCAGTTGCACAGATAACCGAAGCACGGGCCAGAGATTTTGTATGGAGGTCCATTATCTGCCGGTTCAGCCTCCCGCATACTATAATCACCGATAACAATAAGTAGTTCGATAATTCTAAGTTTCGCCAGTTATGTGAGGAGCACGGAATCCGTCATCACCTCACCTCGATCGGACACCCATAAGCCAACGGAGCAGCCGAAGTGACTAACAGGACCCTCCTTCAGGGGATCAAAGCTCGCCTTTCCTGAGCCCTAAGGCAGGTGGGCGGATGAGCTGCATCATATTATGTGGGCCTACCGCACCATCCCGAGAATCCCAACAGGCGAAACCCCATTCCGGATGGCTTTCGGCACGGAGGCCGTTATCCCTGTGGAAATAGGCCTCATCATTGCGGGTGGAAAGCTACTCAGAGGAAGCTAGCAACGAATAGCTCTGCACCAACCTCGACTTGGTGGAGGAGATCAGAGAGAAGGCCCGGATCAGAGTGGCTGCATATCAACAAAGGGTGGCCCGTTACCACGCCTCCAGAGTCAAAGGGAAAGCCTTCCTGCCTGGCGACCTTGTCCTCCGAAAGGCCTCTGTTTTCAAACCACTGGAACAAGGAAAGCTGGCGCCAAACTGGGAAGGCCCATACCAAGTGGCGGAGATCATTGGACCGGGAACCTACAAGCTGCAAGATTTAGATGGGAAATCCATCCTCTAGACGTGGAACTCGGATAATCTCCGTAAGTATTATCAATAGGGTGTGTCCTCTCTAAGTTCATTTTCATATGCCTCATTATACCTTTCTGTCGACACATTTTTCGCAATTCGCAACATAAATCATTATGCACTACATTGCCAAAGATGGCGAAAAGAAACAGATGCTTCTTACCAATCCTTGGCATGACCGAGCTACCTGTCTGAACAGGAACTCTTCGATCCTTGGCAGGGCCAAGTAAAATTCTCTGAACCTCGGCTGGGCCGAGCAACAAATTCTCCGAACCTTGGCAGGGCCAAGTAAAATTCTCCGAACCTCGGCTGGGCCGAGCAAAAAATTCTCCTAACCTCGGCTGGGCCAAGCAACAAATTCTTCGAACCTTGGCAGGGCCAAGTAAAAATTCTCCGAACCTCGGCTGGGCCAAGCAACAAATTCTCCAAACCTTGGCAGGGCCAAGTAAAAATTCTCCGAACCTTGGCAGGGCCAAGTAAAAATTCTCCGAACCTCGGCTGGGCCGAGCAACAAATTCTCCAAACCTTAGCAGGGCTAAGTAAAAATTCTCCGAACCTCGGCTGGGCCGAGCAACAAATTCTCCGAACCTTAGGAGGGCCAAGTAAAAATTCTCCGAACCTCGGCTGGGCCGAGCAACAAATTCTCCGAACCTTGGCAGGGCCAAGTAAAAATTCTTCGAACCTCGGCTGGGCCGAGCAACAAATTCTCCGAACCTTGGCAGGGCCAAGTAAAAATTCTCCGAACCTCGGCTGGGTCGAGCAACAAATTCTCCAAACCTTGGCAGGGCCAAGTAAAAATTCTCCGAACCTCGGCTGGGCGAGCGACAAATTCTCCGAACCTTGGCAGGGCCAAGTAAAAATTCTCCGAACCTCGGCTGGGCCGAGCAACAAATTCCCCGAACCTTGGCAAGGCCAAGTAAAAATTCTCCAAACCTCGGCTGGGTCGAGCAACAAATTCTCCGAACCTTGGCAGGGCCAAGTAAAAATTCTTCGAACCTCGGCTGGGTGAGCAACAAATTCTCCGAACCTTAGCAGGGCCAAGTAAAAATTCTCCGAACCTTGACTGCGCCGAGCAACAAATTCTCCGAACTTGGCAGGGCCAGGTAAAAATTCTTCGAGCTAAAATCCCGACGGAAAACCGAAGTATGCGGGCCCCGATTAAAGCCGAAGGACTTCCGAATAGTCCCCAGAACTTCGGCCGGTTTGAAAAAAGGCACTCTGAGCGAAAACCATCAACACGCACAAAAATGTGCCTCCGGCAAACCCCATAAAGGGTTCAACAAGCCCTACATGACGGCCACGAACCCCAGGCAAAGCCAGGGAATTCCCCCTTTTTGCTGCTAAAAATCTTTGGGCAATGCCCCTATAACCTGCCCAACAAAGCGCCTGTCTCAAGCAAAGCCGTGGCTCAGCGCGTGAACCAGTGGAGCCACCCAGGCTCCCCAACCATTCAATCACATACGAGTGACATTTCTCAGAGCTAAAATCTCATAAAATGAGAGGTTATCCAAAAAGGGCCTTTTTCATTGATTAAAGAAGGAAAGTACAAGAATAAATAGAAGAAACAAAAACAAAAAGAAAAAAGCAAAAGAGGCCCTAACTAGGGTTCAGTGTCGCTCCCAGATGCCAGCAGGTCCTCCAGGCGCTCGGTAAGATCAGCAACCTGCTGGCGGAGCGACACGATCTCTTCCCTCAGCCGGTCCGCGACCCAGCGCAGGGCCTCCGCCTCCCTCGTAGAGACGTCCACATACTCCTCAACGACCCTCACGAGCCGCTGTTGACTCGCGAGGGTCGACGCCATGCCCAGCCCATCGACGATAATCGTGGGATTGCCCCTCGCGGGTGTAGCAGGCCATTGATCGACGCACGTAGTTCCTCGGACGATCGCCCTCCTTGAGAGGCCATGGCCAAAAACTGTTTCGAGACTTAAACCGAGGGATGGCTAAGACCAACACCCCTCGGTCATATTTATACTTGCCAGGCGAGTATCTCGATCGGTCGCGCCGTAGCCACCGACCTATGAGAACTCACCGCGTGTCATCGCTTTAATTAGTGCCTGCGGAATCCGAAGGGCCGTGCCCATCCCAAGTGAGATCGGTAAGCACGGACAGACTGTTCGGGAACCCCCTGAACTGAATATTTCCCGATCTGCCGGCCCCCCGTAATGAATGCTCCCGACACTTCCCCAAGCTCTTTTAAAGCTGGCCCCCTTTTCGGGAAGCACAAAAAGGGAAGAAATCCAGCGCTGGCAATGACTCATCCCCTCGGGAGGGATAACGTCATAAATGAAGAGCGTGACCATGTACCGCCCGTTCCGCCCTGACGCCCCTCACCAAGCGCCGCAGGGACCTAACACTATGGCTCATAGTGGAAACTAACCCACTTCTCCGAGCCCCGAACCTCCGAACCTTGGCAAGGCCAAGTAAATGTCTCCGTACCTCGGCAGGGCCGAGCAACAAGTTCTCCGAACCTTGGCAGGGCCAAGTAAAAATTCTCCGAACCTCGGCTGGGCCGAGCGAAAAATTCTCCGAACCTCAGCTGGGCTGAGCAATGAGTTCTCTGTACCTCGGCAGGGCCGAGCAACAAACTCTACGAACCTTGGCAGGGCCAAGTGAAACATCTCCGAACCTCGGTCGGGCCGAGCAGTAAATTCTTCAAACATCGGCTGGACCGAACAATAGATTTTTCGAACCTTGGCAGGTCCAAGTGGCAAATCCTCCAAACCTCGGCAAGGCCGAGCCATAAGCATTCGGTCTCCAATAGGGACGAGGCACAAAACTCCGAGCTTCGACCAAGATAAGGAGCGTGTTCCGCCGAACAATCTCCAGACCGCACTTACGAACTTCGACTAGTTCGGATAGCGCGAGATCCTCGCCTAAGAACGAGCGGGACGCCTTGGTACCCCACGACCAACGACAACAAACTCGGCACGAAAGAGATAAAGATTGAGAAACAGAACAGAACTCTTTTAATTCATTGCCATCAAATCAATTACAAATGCCTGAAAGGCATTACAAGAGCATTGAAATGCATAAAATAAAGACAAGTACAAAACTTGGGCATTGAAATGAAATGCACGCGGGCGTTACCAGGCGGGCGAGCCCAGGAATCCAAATCAGGGGAGGAGAAGAAGTTCAAGCGAGCCATGGGGAGCCCGCGTGCACTTTTTACCATACGTCCCCAAGCGGGAACCACAAAGGTCACACTGGAAGCGCATATGTGCGCTCTCCGTGTGATCTCTGCGCCCCTCCTGTGCGCTCTCCATATGATCTCCGGGACTCATCCCCTAAAGGCGAGCCGTTCTCCAGCATCTCCTTCATCACCCCAGCTGTCCGGAGGTGAAGGGCTTATGAAAGGAAAGCTCGGCCCTCCCACTCGCAACAGCAGAGAAATAAGCATGGTGGAAACTCCAATGGGAAAGAAACTTTGGAGATAACCTAATACGACCCCTCTATTCCCCTTTCTATAGGCAAAAATGAACCAAGAACATTTCCAAGGCCGTAAGCCCTGAGATTCAAACACCTGGGTCATGCCTCCACGTGGCCTCCTGAGATTAAAGCAGCACCCTATTGAACGCCGAGCCCACTGCCTAAACTGTGACGCATACATAAATTTCCTCTTGATCCCGAATCACGATCATTAAACACAGAGAAGCGCCCACTGACCTTACAGAAACTAGCAGATTTAGGAGATCGTCCTACGAAAGCAATATCCTCCAATGGTGAACGGGTGCGTGAGCCGTACGTCAAAACGACCCGCATGGAAAAAGAACAATGCCCTAAAAACCTTCCGGAAAGCACCAGAATAGCTTTTCGCTCCCTACAGGGCCGTATCATCAATTTCAGTGAAATAAAAACTAATTTTTCTGTAGAATGGCAGGGCGTTGGCAGCACAGCAAAAAGCACGAAAACCGATTATCCACCGATCGCTCCCTGACGAAGTTGATCGCTCAAAGAACTTGTGCGACAAAATTGAGCGTCTCAAAGCAAAAATGAGCGCGAGGGCTACGTAAACCCTTCTTTCATTCACCGAAAAAGGAAGGAAGTGGCGAGAGGAAACGAAAAATGCTTCGGTAACCCCCCTCGTATGTCGGCCCTAGCCGACCTACTTATCGTCGGCCCCAGCCGACCTACTTTATCATCGGCCCCAGCTGACCTACTTATCGATGGCCCCAGCCGACCTACTTTATCATTGGTCCTAGCCGACCTACTTTGTCGTCGGCCCCAGCCGACCTATGTTATCGTCGGCCCTAGCCGACCTACTTTATCGTCGACCCTAGACGACCTACTTCATCCATCGGCCTTAGCCGACTTATATCGTCTATCGGTCTTAGCCGACCTACCCTACCAGTCGGCCTTAACAGACCTACTTCGCTCCTCAAGTCTTAATTAAACTATTGCATTGCCTGAACGTGAACCGAACCTGATCGTCTTTCGATTCATCGATCAAGGCTATCACCCTGCCTTGGGCCAAGCCAATGCGTTCCCTCGATCCCGAAATAAAACGACCAAATAGCGTCAACAAGCCATGAGTCGCTCGCGATTGAGGCGAAATTTGGAGCGAAGGACCATCCAAAGAAAAACATTCAAATAGAGGTAGAAAGTCCATTCATTGAAAGACGTCAAGCAGAGCTACAATCCGGAAAACAAAATTTTGAAATAATTTTTAAGGGTCTGGGCCACATCCGTTCCAGAAGAATCCCCAACTACATCTGCAGAGGCATGGCTTGATTCACCCTTCTAAATGTCCTAGCCTCCGGGGCGACGATCTGCGAATGCCCTCCAGAAACTGTGGCCTCCCTGGGACTGGGACGGCACCAGGATCAGTATCAGAGGCGTCAATGTACTCGTCCTCCTCTTCCCCTTCAGAGTCGCTGGCGTCAAGAGATTCGGCATCAAGAAAAGAAAGATCCCATTCCGGGTGCTCACTGGATATCTTGTCTTTGCACTCTTCCATTCCAAGTTGGAAGGTGTCAGCGCCGATCGCGTCCTGTTCCCCCTTGAGTATGGCAAGTTGCACCTTAACCTCGGCAACTTGCCTCTCAGCCTCTGCAGCTTGAGCCTGCAGAATAACGGTTTGCTCCTCGAACTCGCCGGCCCGCGCCTCAAGCTCTGAGCTCCTATTGCGGCTAGACACGACCTCACTTTGGAAAGCCCGATTCTCCAACCTTAACTTTGCCATCTGCAAAATCAAAATCAGTCGGCATCACAAGAGACCAACAAAAGAAACTAAAAAGGGGGGATGAGATCGTACCTCCTCCTCTTGTCTGGCCAACCTTTTGGTCAGCTCCTCGGCCTCACTCTGGCCCTTGTTCTATCAGCTCCAACCAACTCGACCATCTCCTGGAGAGCATTAATCCTCGACTGCTTGGCTTCGACCTCTCCCCGGGCTTGGGATAGCTCGTTACTCACCCGAGCTATCATCCCTTGGTGCCATTTAGCGCCGGCCCTCAAGTCGGCGATTTCGTCATCGCGCCGCTTTAGCCTCTCCTCTATTTCGCTGAGCATTCGGTCAGGCGCTTTTTCTCATCGGCAGCCTCTTCCCCAGCCGGCCCAAACTCTCATCACGTTCTCGTCGCATCACCGCCACTTCTTCAGAATGTTTCGACTTAACTCGAGCCAGCTCCAAGCACGCGTCGTCGTTCTTTGCTAGGAGCCCCTATAACTCCTCCACTTTATGCTTTTGCTTGGACACTTCGGCCAGGGCAGCCTGATATGACGCCTTCATCCCCTCCAAACCTCTGTTGCTAATGGCCAGAAGTTCCTCGAACTTCTCAGACACCTTCACTCGCGATCGGAGTTCAGCGTTGTCTTTCCTGGCCTGAATGCTGGCCCCCGTCGCCAAACTCAGACGCCAGCACATCGCCCGAGAAAGCAAAACACTCTACAGGATAAAAAATGAATGTGAATATACCATTAAGTCAGCCAGAATGTATCCACTACCCAGGAATGGTAACTCACCCGCGAGGCATAGGCCCGTGTCATCCTCATGAGGGTCGTATTGTCGATATTGGGAAGGAGATGGATACTTTCAGCCACGCCTTGCTGCCCGAAGCAGCATCAACCAACTCTAAGTCCGCAAACTTTTCTGCCGAGGGATCTGCGCCCGGATACAAGGTCAACCTCATTAAGGCAAAAAATGCCTCCTCAACACCCGCGTTCGAGCTACCGGGCTGCCATCTCCGCCCAAGGAGCCAACCCGAGCGACCTCCGACTGAGAAGCCTTCAGCTTCCCAGCTTCTTCCATCAGAATTTTGGCTTGAGTCTCCTCAATAATTCGGCCAACCCAAGCGCCAGCCTTCCCAAAATCCTTCTCGAAGGAGTCTCCATCGCGGGACTCTTATCTCGCTGCGATCCCTCTTCCATCACGCCTCCTTCCGTCGCTGTCACTTGCGCCTCCCCTGCAGGCTCTACCGGAGCCTCTATCTGGCCTTCTTCTTGAACTGCCGCGGGCGACCCAGCGTCGCTACCATTGGACTCCCCCGCAGAAAGACCAAGAGGGAGCTCGCCCTAAACCTCATCGACTGCAGCTGTTCCCTCTCCCTCTCCTACTGGAGTCGGTAGTAGCCCCGCGGAGGCGGAAGGCCCCCCAGAAACGATCGCTTCCGCCAGATCCGTCGCCGGTTCCTCTTTCATAAGGGACACGGCCGGACGAGCCAACAGAGTCTCATCTGAACTATCCGATATTTCCAATACGGGAGGACAAGGGATCGCAGCTGTCCTCCCTGGATCCTCCTTCGCCCCCAGCGCTCCTATCATGGCTGCTCTGGCGTCCGACGAGCTCCTTAAGGAGGTGTGAGCCCTTTTCTCGGGCCTACCACTATCCACAACGCTGCTCTCCCCTGGGCGCTTGCCTCTCTTCCTCTTGACGAGGCTCGACAATGCTGACCTCTTGGCTGTGAGAATGGAACATATGCGAGTAAATCCAAACACGTTCGTCGGAGCAACACGCAGCGGAGAAAGTAAAAGGGAGGACTCATCTTGTGGGTCCAGGGGGCTAAGCCCGGTGGTGAAGAGGGCCCCCTCCGATAACAGATCATTGGCCGAGAACACTTGGCCATTGCGAAGGACATCCAAATCTCTCTCCTCCTGCTCTGACAAAACTGGATGCGTTTCGCATCCCTAACAAAGTTTCCCCATTTCCAAGGAAGTCGGAACCAATGTTCCCCTCGGCGATGACGAACCGACTCTTCCATCCCTTTATAGAGGACGACTTATCCACAATCACGTTAAAGGACCTCCGAGGACCGATGTAGGGCCACTCTGATTTCCTCTCGGGTATCAGATGATAACAAGCACGGAAAAGAGGGAGAGTGGCGGCAATCCGAATTTGGTGGCACATTGAGATAAATCCGATGATGCTCGCCAGCTGTTTGGGGCCACCATCGCCGGACAGATGTTATAGTGAGTCATGATTTCCTTCACCAAGGGGTGGAGAGGAAAACGGAAGCCTGCTTTCAAGCTGTCTTCATAAACGAAGACCCCGCGCTCCAGATCTTGCGAGACCCTATGTCCAGGCTCCGGCACTCGCAGAATGACATCTGGGGGCATGCCATACCACTGATGAATCCTTCCCACATCCTCAGCAACGATCTCCGAAGCTACATCGTCGGGGCTCATCGTCATCTTAGCCGAAAAAAGCACCAGGCAAAAGGCGAGCATTGCGGAGGGCGAAACTCTTCAAGAAACAAAACGAGAGAATACTGCAAACATATATATATATATAGCACGGCTACCGCTTTGCTTCCCCACTAAGGAAGCCATCTTGAGAAGATGAGGCACCTCGCCCGAGGCATCCGAACCGCCTCGACAAACGCCGTATTAATTGGGATTCGCGACGTGGCGTATTCCCAACCGTCACTCTTGGAGGAGCCTTACCCACGAAGGCATGATGATCCTGCCGCATTAATTAGAGCATCATTGCACGGGCTGTCTAAGCCAAATCGCCCCATCCAAAGCGTGCCACCTGGACTTGTACTCCCTATGCCCGAACCAACGCTTCGAACTAGGGAGTGGAGGGCATGTGTTGGGAGATAAAACCGTCATTGCATTAATATCCGTGCAAGGAGGCTAAGACCGACCTCCTCCCTTCGTCTCCCCCGAGCTTCCAGTAGCTCGGCTCCCCCGAGCTTCATGGCTCGGCTCTCCCGAGCTTCCATAGCTCGGCTCTTCCGAGCCTTCAGTAGCTCGTCTCCCCGAGCTTCCATAGCTCGGCTCTTCCGAGCCTCCAGTAGCTCGTCTCCCCCTCCATAGCTCATCTCCCCCGAGCCTCCATAGCTCGGCACTCCCGAGCTCCATAGCTCGGCTCTCCCGAGCTTCCATGGCTTGGCTCCCCCGAGCTTCCATAGCTCGGCTCTCCCGAGCTTCCATAGTCTTCCCCTCTTCCCCGAGCTTCCATAGCTCGGCTCTCCCGAGCTCCCATGGCTCGGCTCTCCTGAGCTTCCATAGCTTGGCTCTCCCGAGCTCCCATAGCTTGGCCCTCCCGAGCTTCCAGTAGCTTGGCTCCCCCGAGCTTCCATGGCTCGGCTCTCCCGAGCTTCCATAGCTCGGATCTCCCGAGCTCCCATAGCTCGGCCCTCCTGAGCTTCTGTAGCTCGTTTCCCCGAGCCTCCATGGCCCGGCTCCACTGAGTGACCCACGATCCAATACTCACCTCCGCGAAACCTGACGCGGGAGAGCCTAAGCCTACTGTAACCACCTCCTAGGCAAGGAATCATGTTGAGAAGTGGTCTAGAACCTATCAAGGCTACCCGAGACCTACACACCTACCAGATCTCAAGCCATCAAGAGCTCTCCTAGCCGTCGATCCCCTAACAGACAAGATATGGATCCCAATAGCCCCACAACGGCCCGATTCGATTCATCCCCGTATCCTAACAGCCTCTGAACCTTCGGAAGGCGCTCAAGATCCAGGTGACAGCCTATAAGTATCACGCTCACAGATTCCCTCAGGTACGCATGTGCTCACACCCTCACTCTCACTCTCCCGCTCTCGCAGCTACTCGTCGGTGCTCTTCCCCCTAGAGCTTCCGATCGGCCACCCCCAGAGAGACTCCCCGGAGAGATCCACCTCCTTTTTTCTGATTGATCACTGATTTCCTCCCACTGACTTGAGCGTCGGAGGTCTTCCGCGGAGGGCCACCCCCAATGCCTCTCGCGCGAGGACTTATGTGCAGGTCCGCCCCTGGAGATCGACTGCGCCCGAGTCGAGGACGGATCCCGGCGGCAACGCTCCAAAGCGGACCTGGGTGACTGTGATGCTCCGGCGTCATGACCGACGAGCTGGATAAACGCAAACAGTCAGCTCGCGCCGATAATGAGCGGGCGACATGGACCAATCGTTGCGACCAGCTTCGGTTAATAATGATATCTCGGTACCCAACCAAGATATCAGGGCGATCGGAAAGGATGGACGGGATATTGCCCCAAACCACCCAACCGAAAGGCCCCTCGGAGAGTATGAAGGAAGCTCGCGGCCCTTGCGCCGAACGCTCTCCCAAACCGAGTGAGTACCGCCCCTACCTTGCCAAGGCTCAAGGACAAGGTGTCGGCGGGCGGCGCACTAGCACCCCCTCCCCATGTGGTGAAAGATTCCCCAGGCGGGCGAGCCCAGGAATCCAAATCAGGGGAGGAGGAGAAGTTCAAGCGAGCCATGGGGAGCCCGCGTACACTTCCTACCATACGTCCCCAAGCGGGAACCACAAAGGTCACACTGGAAGCGCATATGTGCTCTCTCCGTGTGATCTCTGCGCCCCTCCTGTGCCTCTCCATATGATCTCCGGGACTCATCCCCTAAAGGTGAGCCGTTCTCCATCATCTCCTTCATCACCCCAGCTGTCCGGAGGTGAAGGGCTTATGAAAGAAAGCTCGGCCCTCCCACTCGCAACAGCAGAGAAATAAGCATGGTGGAAACTCCAATGGGAAAGAAACTTTGGAGATAACCTAATACGACCCCTCTATTCCCCTTTTTATAGGCAAAAATGAACCGAGAACAATTTCCAAGGCCGTAAGCCCTGAGATTCAAACACCTGGGTCATGCCTCCATGTGGCCTCCTGAGATGAAAGCAGCGCCCTATTGCGCGCGAGCCCACTGCCTAAACTGTGACGCATGCAGAGATTTCCTCTTGATCCCGAATCACGATCATTAAACATAGAGAATCGCCCACTGACCTTACGGAAACTGGCAGATTCAGGAGATCGTCCTATGAAAGCAATATCCCCAATGGTGAACGGGTGCGTGCGCCGTACGTCAAAATGACCCGCATGGGAAAAGAACAACGCCCTAAAAACCTTCCGGAAAGCACCAGAACAGCTTTTCGCTCCCTACAGGGCCGTATCATCAATTTCGGTGAAATAAAAACTAATTTTTCTGCAATGGCAGGGCGTTGGCAGCATAGCAAAAAGCACGAAAACCGATTATCCACCGATCGCTCCCTGACGAAGTTGATCGCTCAAAGAACTTGTGCGACAAAATTGAGCATCTCAAAGCAAAAATGAGTGCGAGGGCTACGTAAACCCTTCTTTCATTCACCGAAAAAGGAAGGAAGTGGCGAGAGAAACAAAAATGCTTCGGTAACCCCCCTCATATGTCGGCCCTAGCCGACCTACTTTATCGTCGCCCTAGCCGACCTACTTTGTCGTCGGCCCTAGCCGACCTACTTTATCGACGGCCCCAGCCGACCTACTTTGTCGGCCCCAGCCGACCTACTTTATCGTCGGCCCCAGCCGACCTACTTTGTCGTCGGCCCAGCCGACCTACGTTATCGTCGCCCTAGCCGACCTACTTTATCGTCGGCCCTAGACGGCCTACTTCATCCATCGGCCTTAGCCACTTATATCATCTATCGGTCTTAGCCGACCTACCCTACAGTCGGCCTTAACAGACCTACTTCGCTCCTCAAGTCTTAATTAAACTATTGCATCGCCCGAACGTGAACCGAACCTGATCGTCTTTCGGTTCATCGATCAAGGCTATCACCCCACCTTGGGCCAAGCCAATGCGTTCCCTCGATCCCGAAATAAAGACGACCAAATAGCGTCAACAAGCCATGAGTCGCTCGCGATTGAGGTGAAATTTGGAGTGAAGGACCGTCCAAAGAAAAACATTCAAATAGAGGTAGAAAGTCCATTCATTGAAAGACGTCAAGCAGAGCTACAACCCGAAAAACAAATTTTGAAATAATTTTTAAGGGTATGGGGCCACGTCCGTTCCAGAAGAATCCCCAACTACATCTGCAGAGGCATGGCTTGATTCACCCTTCTCAAATGTCCTAGCCTCCGGGGCGACGGTCTGCGAATGCCCTCAGAAACTGCGGCCTCGCTGGGACCTGGGACGGCGCCAGGATCAGTATCGGAGGCGTCAATGTACTCGTCCTCCTCTTCCCCTCCAGAGTCGCTGGCATCAAGAGCTTCGGCATCAAGAAAAGAAAGATCCCATTCCGGGTGCTCACTGGATATCTTGTCTTTGCACTCTTCCATTCCAAGTTGGAAGGCGTCAGCGCCGATCGCGTCCTGTTCCCCCTTGAGTATGGCAAGTTGCACCTTAGCCTCGGCAACTTGCCTCTCAGCCTCGCAGCTTGAGCCCGCAGAATAACGGTTTGCTCCTCGAACTCGCCGGCCCGCGCCTCAAGCTCTGAGCTCCTACTGCGGCTAGACACGAGCTCACTTTGGAAAGCCGATTCTCCAACCTTAACTTTGCCATCTGCAAAACCGAAATCAGTCGGCATCACAAGAGACCAACAAAAGAAACTAAAAAGGGGGATGAGATCGTACCTCCTCCTCTTGTCTGGCCAACCTTTTGGTCAGCTCCTCGGCCTCACTCCTGGCCCTTGTTCTATCAGCTCCAACCAACTCGACCCTCTCCTGGAGAGCATTAATCCTCGACTGCTTGGCTTCGACCTTTCCCGGGCTTGGGATAGCTCGTTGCTCACCCGAGCTATCATCCCTTGGTGCCATTTAGCGCCGGCCCTCAAGTCGGCGATTTCGTCATCGCGCCGCTTCAGCCTCTCCTCTATTTCGCTGAGCATTCTGGTCAGGCTTTTTCTCGTCGGCAGCCTCCTTCCCCAGCCGGCCCAAACTCTCATCACGTTCCCGCCGCATCGCCGCCACTTCTTCAGAATGTTTCGACTTAACTCGAGCCAGCTCCAAGCACGCGTCATCGTTCTTTGCTAGGAGCCCCTGTAACTCCTCCACTTTACGCTTTTGCTTGGACACTTCGGCCAGGGCGGCCTGATATGACGCCTTCATCCCCTCCAAACCTCTGTTGCTAATGGCCAGAAGTTCCTCGAACTTCTCAGACACCTTCACTCGCGATCGGAGTTCGCGTTGTCTCTCCTGGCCTGAATGCTGGCCCCCGTCGCCAAACTCAGACGCCAGCACATCGCCCGAGAAAGCAAAACACTCTACAGGATAAAAAATGAATGAGAATATACCATTAAGTCAGCCAGAATGTATCCACTACCCAGGAATGGTAACTCACCCGCGAGGCATAGGCCCGTGTCATCCTCATGAGGGTCGTATTGTCGATAGGAAGGAGATGGATACTTTCAGCCACGCCTTGCTGCCCGAACGCAGCATCAACCAACTCCAAGTCCAAACTTGTCTACCGAGGGATCTGGGCCCGATACAAGGCCGACCTCATTAAGGCAAAAATGCCTCTCAACACCCGCGTTCGAGCTACCGGGCTGGCCATCTCCGCCCAAGGAGCCAACCGAGCGACCTCCGACTGAGAAGCCTTCAGCTTCCCATCTTCTTCCATCAGAATTTTGGCTTGAGTCTCCTCAGATAATTCGGCCAACCCAAGCGCCAGCCTTCCCAAAATCCTTCTCGAGGAGTCTCCATCGCGGGACTCTTATCTCGCTGCGATCCCTCTTCCATCACGCCTCCTTCCGTCGCTATCACTTGCGCCTCCCCTGCAGGCTCTACCGGAGCCTCTATCTGGCCTGCTTCTTGAACTGCGCGGGCGACCCAGCGTCGCTACCAGGACTCCCCCGCAGAAAGACCAAGAGGGAGCTCGCCCTGAACCTCATCGACTGCAGCTGTTCCCTCTCCTACTGGAGTCGGTAGTAGCCCCGCGGAGGCGGAAGGCCCCCCAGAAACAACCGCTTCCGCCGATCCGTCGCCGGTTCCTCTTTCATAGGGACGCGGCCGACGAGCCAACGGAGTCTCATATGAACTATCCGATATTTCCAATACGGGAGGACAAGGGATCGCAGCTGTCCTCCCTGGATCCTCCTTCGCCCCCGGCGCTCCTATCATGGCCGCTCCGGCGTCCGGCAAGCTCCTTAAGGAGGTGTGAGCCCTTTTCTCGGGCCTACCACTATCCACGCTGCTCTCCCCTGGGCGCTTGCCTCTCTTCCTCTTGACGAGGCTCGACAATGCTGACCTCTTGGCTGTGAGAATGGAACATATGCGAGTAAATCCAAACACGTTCGTCGGGCAACACGCAGCGGAGAAAGTAAAAGGGAGGACTCACCTTGCGGGTCCAGGGGGCTAAGCCCGGCGAAGAGGGCCCCCTCCGATAACAGATCGTTGGCCGAGAACACTTGGCCATTGCGAAGGACATCCAAATCTCTCTCCTCCTGCTCTGACAAAACTGGATGCGTTTCGCATCCCTAACAAAGTTTCCCCATTTCCAGGGAAGTTAAAACCAATGTTCCCCTCGGCGATGACGAACCGACTCTTCCATCCCTTTATAGAGGACGGCTTATCCACAATCACGTTAAAGGACCTCCGAGGACCGATGTAGGGCCACTCTGATTTCCTCCCGGATATCAGATGATAACAAGCACGGAAAAGAGGGAGAGTGGCGGCAATCCGAATTTGGTGGCACATTGAGATAAATCCGATGATGCTCCGCCAGCTGTTTGGGGCCACCATCGCCGGACAGATGTTATAGTGAGTCATGATTTCCTTCACCAAGGGGTGGAGAGGAAAACGGAAGCCTGCTTTCAAGCTATCTTCATAAACGAGACCCCGCGCTCCAGATCTCGCGAGACCCTATGTCCAGGCTCCGGCACTGCAGAACGACATATGGGGGCATGCCATACCACTGATGAATCCTTCCCACATCCTCAGCAACGATCTCCGAAGCTACGTCGTCGGGGCTCATCATCTTAGCCGAAAAAAGCACCAGGCGAAACGGCGAGCGTTGCAGAGGGCGAAACTCTTCAAGAAACAAAACGAGAGAATACTGCAAACATATATATATATATATATAGCGCGGCTACCGCTTTGCTTCCCCACTAAGGAAGCCATCTTGAGAAGACGAGGTGCCTCGCCCGAGGCGTCCGGAACCGCCTCGACAAACGCCGTATTAATCGGGATTCGCGACGTGGCGTATTCCCAACCGTCACTCTTGAGGAGCCTTACCCACGAAGGCATGATGACCCTGCCGCATTAATTAGAGCATCATTGCACGGGCTGTCTAAGCCAAATCGCCCCATCCAAAGCGTGCCACAGACTTGTACTCCCTATGCCCGAACCTACGCTTCGAACTAGGGAGTGGAGGGCATGTGTTGGGGGGTAAAATCGTCATTGCATTAATATCCGTGTAAGGAGGCTAAGACCGACCTCCTCCCTTCGTCTCTCCGAGCTTCCAGTAGCTCGGCTCCCCCGAGCTTCCATAGCTCGGCTCCCGAGCTTCCATAGCTCGGCTCTTCCGAGCCTCCAGTAGCTCGTCTCCCCCAAGCTTCCATAGCTCGGCTCTTCCGAGCCTCCAGTAGCTCGTCTCCCCCCTCCTGTAGCTCGTCTCCCCGAGCCTCCATGCTCGGCTCTCCCGAGCTTCCATGGCTCGGCTCCCCCGAGCTCCCATGGCTCGGCTCTCCCGAGCTCCATGCTCGGCTCCCCCGAGCTTCCATCGCTCGGCTCTCCCGAGCTTCCATAGCTCGGATCCCCCGAGCTTCATAGCTCGGCTCTCCCGAGCTCCCATAGCTCGGCCCTCCCGAGCTTCCAGTAGCTCGGCTCCCCCGAGCTTCCATAGCTCGGCTCTCCCGAGCTTCCATGGCTCGGATCTCCTGAGCTCCCATAGCTCGGCCCTCCGAGCTTCCTGTAGATCGTTTCCCCGAGCCTCCATGGCCCGGCTCCACTGAGCGACCCACGATCCAATACTCACCTCCATGGAACCTGACGCGGGAGAGCCTAAGCCTACTGTAACCACCTCCTAGGCAAGAAATCATGTTGAGAAGTGGTCTAGAACCTATCAAGGCTACCCGAGACCTACACACCTACCAGATCTCAAGCCATCAAGGAGCTCTCCTAGCCATCGATCCCCTAACAGATAAGATATGGATCCCAACAGCCCCACAACGGCTCGATTCGATTCATCCCGTATCCTAACAGCCTCTGAACCTTCCGGAAGGCGCTCAAGATCCAGGTGACAGCCTATAAGTATCACGCTCACAGATTCCCTTAGGTAGGCATGCGGTCACACCCTCACTCTACTCTCCCGCTCTGCCAGCTGCTCGTCGGTGCTCTTCCCCCCTAGAGCTTCCGATCGGCCGCCCCCAGAGAGACTCCCGGAGAGATCCACCTCCTTTTTTCTGATTGATCGCCGATTTCCTTCCACTGACTTGAGCGTCGAGGGTCTTCCAGAGGGCCACCCCCGCCTCTCGCGCGAGGACTTGTGCAGTTCCATCCCTGGAGATCGATTGCGTCGAGTTGGAGGACGGATCCCGTGGCAACAGATGCCTTATCGTGTTTGATTCTTTAAGCGATCTCGCAGCTGAAGCAATTGAAATTTTTTATTTTTGCATTTAATGGTGATATTGAAAGCTCAAACGTCATCCTTGATTGAGGAGCGCAGGCTCTTCCAAATATTTTATGTTTAAAACTTATTTTGATTCTCAAATTTTTTTATTATTACAATTTACTATCTTATACTTTAAAAATATTATATTTTAATATTTTATGTATATAATTAATTAAAATAAATAAGATAGTTCATATGTTATTGAACACATAAATTATTATAAAATAAGACAAGTTAAATACTTCAGGATAAGTATCATTTTATGTGTTCAAATCAAAGTGATATATCAATTATTTCATGTAACAAAATATCAAAATTTTTTACATTTTTATAATATAAGGAATTAAATTATAACAACAAAAATTTAAAGGCCGAAATAAATTTTGAGTCAGAATTTGAGAACCGAAAGTATATTTTTACCCGGAATAAATTCTTGAGTATTCATATTGAATGTATTAAATAGAATTTAAAATAATTTTACTTTATTTAAAATCTTGTTCGATTTTCTCAATCACGCCCAATTCACATTTTTGGTCAAAGTTTGGTGAGGATATGATTTAGACCTATTTAAATTGCTTTTATATCAATGGATTCTTAGATATATTTTAATTGTTTTTAAATTGTTATATTTTATCATATATTATTAAAAATATTGATTTCATCAAAGTTTTAATCTCTAATTAACCGATATTAAATACCGTTTGACAAAAAATTCATAGTATTATCTCAACAGATATAAATTGATAAAATTTAAGGTATAAAGTATCAACTTATATATTAATTCATACATGCTAATATTTTTCTGTTTTTTTAGCTTCTTTAAATAAGTTTTTAGCTAATAAATCCCAAAATTATAGTTTGTAATTTTGAATTTACCGTACCAATTAAGATTGTCATATTTAAGTCCAAAAACATTAGCCAATTAAGCTCTTAAAAAATTTGAGGTCTTTCTGAATTTTTCTATTGATTAAATTGTTCGAGATGAATTGAGATCTCAGACTCTCGCCTAGATAGCCGATACATGCGAGACATGGATATTTAAAAACCTTGGTAGAAAAAGCGTAGAACTTCTATACTTTCTTTTCTTTCTCAATATTTATGAAAGTAATATAATACACACGCCATGCACTGTGGTAGACTATCTAATCCTTTCCTCACACAATGAATGAGACATCCATTTGCTATATTGTAATGCATATTGAAGTGGATGGAAGCGTTGCAAATATTTTGCAAAATTGAGAGGCAACTAAATATTTTTTCCGACTATTAATGAGGAATGTCGGGATAAGTGTTTATTTGCACAAGGATTTTCTAAAACTAAACTAGCTATATCATTATTACACAAACTTCAAATCACTGAACAATGAATTTGCAAGAATAAAGAGGTTTTCTTTTACTTAGTTTGAAGGGAATATTTTTTCTTACAAGCATAAATATTAATGCCTTGTATAGAAAATTCTTCGACCATCAGCCTCAAGAATCTATAAACTTGTTTAGAAAGTCAAACTTAAAATAGTTAGTTATTAGTTAGAAATCATCTAATGAACTATGAAATCTACAACCTCATTGGCTTTTTCTCTATAAGTATGGTAATATTATGTTGTTGGAATGGTTGAAATGATATTATGTATAGATCCTTTAACAGAAGATGTAAGTCTCTAAATTTTTACACAATAATTCATGTGCTTATTACTTTGTTTCAATGTTGATAAATTTTTACTTAAGTTTATTAGAAACTAAATAATATCTTTCATATGCCCAATATTTTAGAGCTAGTTCACAGTGGAAATCACGAAATAGATTTTTGAGATTAAAAAAATTAATAATATCTGATCAAATGGTGATAAAGTTTCACATCATTTTATTTAAGATAGACCTAGACCCGATAAAATGAAAAATGATTATTTTTTAATAATAAACATAAATTCTCATTCAACCCTATGTATTAGCAATCCATAATAAGTAAGGATCAAGATTCTATCATTTCATAAAAAGCACGATATACAAGATAAATGCTATTAAAAATCATAAATATACTATTTACAAAATTTATTTATATAGAGTATTTTGGTGAATTCAAGAATTAAAATCAATTTCGAATGACTTATAACCTATTTTCTATTATATGATCACAATAAATCTCTTATAAGAATAGAGAGAGAGAGAGAGAGAGAGAGAGAACGGTATAAAATCCTTGGCCATTTAAGACTCTTATAACTAGCATTTATTGTTTTAGGGAGGGAATGACAATGACTATCAATATCATAGTAATAGAATCCCTTATTTTAAAATTCTAGATCAATCGTGTGACCAAGATGGGA
Source organism: Calamus simplicifolius (assembly GCA_900491605.1). Taxonomy (NCBI): domain Eukaryota; kingdom Viridiplantae; phylum Streptophyta; class Magnoliopsida; order Arecales; family Arecaceae; genus Calamus; species Calamus simplicifolius. The sequence goes on from UESW01004265.1 coordinate 69,706, forward strand.
AAGAGATGATTCCTTTTTTTTGTTTTTTCTTTTTTTAAGATAAATAAAGATTTTGACAAAATTGAAAATAAAAAGTAAGCCATATGGCTATGTAGGTAGATCTAGGCTCAATTAAATAGAAAATGACTACAATTTTTTGATAATAACTATAAATTCTAAGTCAACTCTAAATATTAGAGATTGATGACGCTTGGTCACTAGTCTTGAGCGCAGGAAAGAGTAATCTGCTTGCTGGTGGGATCCTCGCCTATCTGGACAACCTACAAGAAGTTCCAATACCGAAGGGGTGCTCCGGTAGAGATCCTCCGACGCCGAAGTTAGCAACTGAGGTCACAACTGAGGGAGAGCTCAAGAGAGCTCTTTAGGACAGAGAAGGCTCCGAGGGGTGGAGGTTCTCTTAAATAGGAAAATGAGTGGGAGCTTATGTTTGCATACCTGAGTCTCCAGTGGACTTACCCTTTTATAGGCGGTTGAAACATGCACGGAGATCAGCTACGTAAAATTCCATGAGGGAAAGATGTCCGTGGAGGATGTGGGAGTTATGTAAATTTGGACTGATCGATGGGTCCTGTCCCATCGGAGAGGGAGGAGCTGTTGGTTGGAACTTGCATGGAGATCAGCTACGTGAAGTTCCGTGAGGGAAAGATGTCAGCGGAGTACGTGGGGATTATGTAAATTTGGACTGATAGGTGGGTCCCGTCCCATCGGAGAGGGAGGAACTGTTGTTGGTGGGCCAGGTCCCATCAGTCAGTGGAACCGCTTGGTAGGTGGGTCTGGTCCCATCGACGACATGGTCAGGCAGCAGGTCGAACAGGCCGTGTCAGTTCGTGCGGGTTAGAGAGCTGATGGCCCAGGCAGATGTGGGGTCAACTTGGGGAAGTCGGGGCCGTCTCGGCTTGCTTTGGAGATGCCGTGGGCCGACGGGGTCGACTTGAGGAAGTCGGGGCCGCATCGGCTTGGCTGGAGATGCCGGGACCGACAAGGCCGACTTGAGGAAGTCGGGGCCGCCTCGACTTGGCTGGAGATGCCAGGGACGACGGGGCCGACTTGAGAAAGTCGGGGCCTCGGCTCGGCTGGGATGCCGGGACCGATGGGGCCAACTTAGGGGAGTCGGGGCCGCCTCAGCTCAGCTGGAGATGCCAGGGCGACGGGGCCGACTTAGGGGAGTCAGGGCCACCTCGGCTTGCTTTGGAGATGCTGGGGCTGACTTGAGGAAGTCGGGGCGCCTCGGCTTGGCTGGAGTTGCCGGGGCCAACGGGGCCGACTTGGGGAAGTCGGGGCCGCCTCGGCTCGGCTGGAGATGCCAGGGCCGACGGAACCGACTTAGGGGAGTCAGGACCACCTCGGCTTACTTTGGAGATGCCGGGGCCGACGTGGCCGACTTGAGGAAGTCGGGGCCGCCTCGGCTTGCTTGAAGATGCCAGGGCCGATGGGGCCAACATGAGGAAGTCGGGGCTGCCTCGGCTCGACTGGAGATGATGGGGCCGACTTGGGGAAGTCGGGCCGCCTCGGCTTGCTTGGAGATGCCGGGGCCGATGGGGCCGACTTGAGGAAGTCGGGGCCGATGGGGCCGACTTGAGGAAGTCGGGGCCGCCCCGGCTCGACTGGAGATGCTGGGGCCGACTTGGGGAAGTCGGGACCGCCTCGGCTGGCTTGAATGTGTCGGGACCGACGGGCAGACTTAGGAAAATCGGGGCTGCCTCGGTTTGGCTGGAGATGTCGGGGCCGACTTGAGGAAATCGGGGCCGCCTCAGCTTGGCTAGAGATGCCGGGGCCGACGGGGCCGACTTGAGGAAGTCGGGGCCGCCTCGGCTTGCTGGAGATGCTAGGGCCGGGGCCGACTTAAGGGAGTCGGGGCCGCCTCGGCTCGGCTGGAGATGCCAGGGACGACGGGGCCAACTTAGGGGAGTCGGGGCTGCCTCGACTTGCTTTGGAGATGCCGGGGCTGATGGGGCCGACTTGAGGAAGTTGAGGCCGCCTTGGTTTGGCTGGAGATGCCGGGGCCGATGGGCCGACTTGGGGAAGTTGGGGCCGCCTTGGCTTGCCTGGAGATGCCGGGGCCGATGGGGCCAACTTGAGGAAGTCGGGGCCGCCTTGGCTCTGCTGGAGATGCCAAGGCCGATGGGGCCGACTTATGGTAGTCGGGGCCACCTTGGCTTGCCTGGAGATGTCGGGGCCGACTTGAGGAAGTGGGGCCGCCTTGGCTCCGCTGGAGATGTCGGGGCCGGCTTGGGGAAGTCGGGGCCACCTTGCCTGGCTTGAAGGTGCTGGGGCCGACGGGGCCGACTTGGGGAAGTCGAGGCTGCCTCGGCTTACCCGGAGATGCCGGGGCCGATGGGGCCGACTTCAGGAAGTCAGGGCCGCCTCAGCTGGCCTGACACGTAGTGGATTTTTGCCATGATTGCCCACGTGGCTTCATTAGCCACATCAGATATCCCCCCCGCTCCTGAGCGCGAAGGACCACATGTCCGCTGTCCTTTGGGCGAAAGGGGCACGAAATTCAAAAAATAATTGTCGGTTGTGGGTGCTTTTAATGGCGGGTGAGCTGGCGCACTCTTCGAGGCGATGTCGCTTTGAAAATCTTCGTAATGATACGGTAGGTGGGAGTTGACGTCAGTGCTGGGCATCCCGAGGGAGTGCCTCTCGAAGGATGGAAAAAGGTGGGCGCCATCATTGCCTCCCAGTTTTTCATGCCCATCATTGGCCGGGGATCTCGCTTTTCAGCTAAACCGAGGTGGTGCGCCCTAGGCACGGGCGAGATGGCCAGCGCCCGGACTCTTGGTGCAATAGGTGATGGCCACGTGGTGAGTCCTCGAGCAATGTGATTTGAAGCTGGGGTATAAAACGTGCCCTGTGGGCTCGGAGGAGGGTTTTACACTGCAAATGCCTTCCTGCTTTCTTCTTCCTTGAGCCCCTCTGCAACCTGAGACCTTCCGTCTTCATCTTCTTCTTAAACCTCAAGTCAGTTTCCATCTTTCACCTCTTCATCTTTGACCCATGGATCGTAGGCCATTAGAGAAGGTAAGAGACCAGTGGTAGAATCGTCCCTTCCCCTTGTGAGGACCACGCTTCGTCTGTTAGCCAAGGGCCCCGGCCACTAGGGGGGATCACAATCCACGACCGGCCGGGGGAGAGCAACCAACCATCTGCCCAAACCTCCCTGGTGAGAGTAGTTCCTCTCTCTTCCCTGTCCGACAGTTGGTCCCGACCCGGTGGGGCCAGGGGGGATCGCCTCCACCAAGACTCCTGAAGAGGTAGAGGCCCTTAGGGTCATGTATAGGGTTCCCGACTTCATCCGCCTATCCGTACTGGGACCCGAAGACAGAGTGAGCTCCGTCCTCCCTGGTGGGTTGCTCTGTATGAGGAGTTCTTCCGATGCGGGCTGCGGCTTCCCTTCCATCCCTTTTTCTTGAGTTTGTTAAATAGGTATAGGTTAGTGCCGGCACAGTTGACTCCTAATTCGATTCAAATTTTTTGCGCCGTAGTCATTCTTTGTCATTTTCAGGGCTCAGCAGCCAGTTTGTTTTTGTTTCGGACCCTTTACAAACTCTGCCGCCAAGGCGAGGGGGCCTGGTGGGTGTTTACTGCTAGGCCAGGTAGGGCCCTTCCCTTAGGTCTTCCATCCAAAATCAGAGGGTGAAAATTCAGATATCTTTTTGCCCATGTGGAGGGAGTAAGGGACCGACTGGAGGGAACCAGATGTCAGCTCTAATGAAAATTCATCTGTGAGTGATAAGGACGGGGAGCTTTTCCACCACCTTTCGTCCAGCCAGATTCCTACCTACAAGGATCTCCTGTCCGAGGAGAACTTGTATGAGGCTGAGTTGGCCCCGACAGTTGGTGAGCATGAACCTGTTCTTCTTGCCCTTGGTCGGGCATTATCTTTGCTTATTTCATAAAAATCTTTCTTTTCTTTTTTCTTGTTTTCTTGTTTTCTTCTTTTCTGTGTACTAACATTTGTCCTTCATGCAGCAACGAAGGTTACCACTGAGAGATTGGAGGCGCCCTGCGCCAGAAGAGGCTGGCGGCAGGCGAGCAAGCCAGGCCGGCCAAGAGGGCATGGAAGAAAGTTCAGGCGAGCCGGTCCAAACCCCGGAAACCCCCGTGGTCCAGGCGCCTGCGGATGAGCCGGCCAGGAAGGTGCCGGTCGAAGGAGCAGTCCCAATCCCGGCCGGGCTGAGGTAGAGGAAGGGGAGATCCCGACCACCGCCAGGGTAACCGTGGTGGTCCTGGACCCCGAGGAGGATACCCCTGCCACCGCGGATTTAGCCGAGGCGGGGCAGGTTACAATCGCAAGCGGCCCTCCGGTTCTCACCGAACCGAGGTGGAGAAGGCTCCCCCGTCTGTCGGAGAGGGGGAGGCAGTGGTGAGAAGTTTTGATGTCGGGGCGAGGAGGCCCAGTAAGCACAGGGCCGAGCCGGGAGCTCATCCCGACAATCCGCGCACCACCCAGCTCGTCGACCGGTCGACGAGACGCTGGGGGGGCCAGTGTGATCGGCGCCCAAACTTTTCACCATGGAGGATGCTGCATGGGCCGCCGTCCTCCTATCAAGGGCGCAGACTTCAGAGACCAACGAGGAGATGGGGCACAGTCATATGCCGCTATCCTCGATATGGTGATGGTGAACGTGCTCCAGGTAATCCTTCGAACTTAGTTTCTTTTTGATATACCTTGGTCGACCTGTGGCTAACGAATTCCTTTGGCACAGCTAGCCAACGGGGCCTTTGCCCTTCGTGCGGCTGCGACCCACATGGGGGAGGCACTCTCGCGCACCCTAGGGCGGGTCGATAAGTATAAAGAGCAGAGCCGGCGTTGTCCGAGAAGCTTGCTCGGCAGTAGGAGGAGGCCAAGGCTTGGGAGGAGGACCTGAGCAGCCGGGCGAAGGAAGCGGAGTGCCAGGCCGAAATTGAAAAAGGCCGAGCCTTCGCGACAGAGACTAGGTTGGCGCTGATATCAACTAGGCTGGAGGCGGCCAGCAAAAGGATCGAGGAGTTGACCTGCCAGCTCTAGCAGTTGGAAAGCCGAGCTGATACGGTCATGGATGAGGTCCGGGCCGCCATGGAAAGGGCCGCCGCGGCAGAGAGAGCGGCGGTTGATGCAAGTCATGAGCGGGCCGGGGCGGTGGCCCATGCTATGAAGCTAGCGCCCGCGCCGAGAAGGCGAGGGCCGGGCCTGGGAGGCCGAAACGCGGGCCAAGGAAGCCGAGGCAGGCATCAGGGAGGCCGAGGTGAAAACCCGGGAGGCCGAGGCCCGAGCCGAGACCGCCATCGCCAGCTATAAAGCCTCCATGGAGTTTGAGCAAGAAGTCGTTGAGGCCAGCCTTAACGCCTTTACAAGGGGCTTCGACCTTTTTAAGGTGAAGGTGTCCGCAGCCTTTAATATTAACGGCTCTGAACTTGAAGAGATCCAGGACGGGATCTGACGGCAAGGAACCGGCGGAGGAGGAAGATGCCGGAGAGGAGTAGGGGCCAAGCGGGCCCTAAGATATTTTGTATTTTTGTACCTTCATTTTCTTTTTGTAACTGACCCCGGGTAGATTTTATAGTCGTTACAAGACATCAATGAAAATGAGCCTTTTTCAAAAATGTTTTGCTCTTTTGTTTGTATGTCGGAGGCGCCGCGGTGGATCCCTGGACTTAGGCCTGATAGTGATCGAATAGGTTTGCAGAAACTTGTGCTACCGAATAGGTTCATAATTTGCTGGGGCAACTTGGTGCCGGCTACGGCCATTTAGAAATTCTTTAGAGTTTTCCCACGAACTTAGAGAGTCCTCACTGAGGTAGCCTATTCAAAGTTATCAATGAGAAAGATCTTTCCTTTATATTGTCTTCGCACCTTGCTTACTTTTCTTTGTTTTCCATCTCTGCGGTGGCCGGATGCACCTAAACTTGATAACAATTTGAACAAGTCAGCGAAGATCCATGCCGCTAGCTAAGCTTTCGATCCATCAGGTCCCTGACCAACTAAGTAGATTAGTTAATCGCTAGCCGTGAGGGAGAACCCGGGCGGTTCTGAGCGGCTTTTGAGAGTATCCTAGGAATTTGCGTACGAACTTAGTGAAACAGCTCGAACAAGCGCCAAGCTATTAAATTCAAGGAGGCCTTTGGAGGTTGATTCCGAAGACCATTCTGGAAAACAGGGTCCGTTGGGGACAGCGCGAGGCTGGGCAATGCCTTATTAGTCGTGGTGCCGTCGAGCCCTGACTTCGGACCACCTTAGGGGTTTGTTACCGCCCGAGGAAAAATTTGATCGGGCGGAGCCTTTAGGGTCTTGAACCACTGAGGGAATCACCGTATCGGGGCCGAGTGGTGTCCAATGGGCCGCGATGCCGGCGAGATCCTTTTGAACCGTCTCGAAGGTTTGTGTGCCGCCCGAGGGAACTCGATCGGGTACGGAGCCTTTAGGGTCTCGAACCACTTGGGGGCATCGTGCCGAGGCTGAGTGGTGTCCCATGGGCCACGATCCCGGCGAGCTCTAAACTGCATCGGGGGTTTGTGTGCTGCCCGAGGGGTAACTCGACGGGTACGGAGCCTTTAGGGTCTTGAACCAATCGGGGGCACCGCCGTGCTGGGACCGAGTGGTGTCCCGTGGGTCGCTATGCCGGTGAGCTCCTTTTGAACCACCTCGGGGGTTTGTGTGCCACCCGAGGGATGACTCGACCAGGTACGGAACCTTTAGGGTCTTGAACCACTGGGGGCACGCCGTGCTAGGGCCGAGTGGTGTCCTATGGGCCGCAATGCCGGCGAGCTCCTTTTGAACCATCTCGAGGGTTTGTGTGCCGCCCGAGGGGGACTCGACCGGGTACGAGCCTTTAGGGTCTTGAACCACTTGAGGGCACCGCCGTGCTAAGGCCGAGTGGTGTCCCATAGGCCGCAATGCCGGCGAGCTCCTTTTGAACCACCTCGGGGATTTGTGTGCCGTCCAAGGGGTGACTCGACTAGGAACGGAGCCTTTAGGGTCTTGAACCACTTGGGGCACCACCGTACCGGGGCTGAGTGGTGTCCCATGTGCCAATACGGCGAGTTCCTTTTGAACTGCCTCGGGGGTTTGTGTGCTGCTCGAGGGGCGACTCGATCGGGTACAGAGCATTTAGGGTCTTGAACCACTTAGGGGCACGCCGTGCGGGGCCGAGTGGTATCCCATGGGCCGCGATGCCGGCGAGCTCCTTTTGAACACCTCGGGAGTTTGTGTGCCACCAAGGGGTGACTCGACCGGTTACAAGCCTTTAGGGTATTGAACCACTCGGGGGCACCGCCGTGCCGGGGCCGAGTGGTGTCCCATGGGCTGCGATGCCGGTGAGCTCCTTTTGAACCATCTCAGGGGTTTGTGTGCTGCCCGAAGGGGCGACTCGATCGGGTACGGAGCCTTTAGGGTCTTGAACCACTCGGGAGCACTGCCGTGCCAGGGTCGAATGGTGTCCCATGGGCCGTGATGCGGTGAACTCCTTTTGAACTGCCTCGGGGGTTTATGTGCCGCCCGAGGGGCGATGGACCGGGTATGGAGCCTTTAGAGTCTTGAACCACTCGGGGGCACCGCCGTGCCGGGGCCGAGTGGTGTCCCGTGGGCCGCGATGCCAGCGAGCTCCTTTTGAACTGCCTCAGAGGTTTTGTGCTGCCCAAGGGTGACTCGACTGGGTACGGAGCCTTTAGGGTCTTGAACCACTCAGGGGCACCACCGTGCCGGGGCCAAGTGGTGTCCCATGGGCCGCGATGCTGGTGAGCTCCTTTTGAACTACCTCGAGGGTTTGTGTGCCGCCCAAGGGTGACTCGATGGGTACGGAACCTTTAGAGTCTTGAACCATTCGGGGGCACCGCCGTGCCGGGGCCGAGTGGTGTCCCATGGGCCGCAATACCGGCGAGCTCCTTTGAACCATCTAGAGGGTTTATGTGCCGCCCAAGGGGTGACTCGACTGGGTATGGAGCCTTTAGGGTCTTGAACCACTCGGGGGCACCGCCGTTCGGGGCCGAGTAGTGCCCCGTGGGCTGCGATGCTGACGAGCTCCTTTTGAACTGCCTCGGGGGTTTGTGTGCCTCTCGAGGGTGACTCGACCAGGTACAGAGCCTTTAGGATCTTGAACCACTTGAGGGCCGCCGTGCGAGGACCGAGTGGTGTCCCATGGGCTGCAATGCCGGCGAGCTCCTTTTGAACCTCGGGGGTTGTGTGCCACCGAGGGGCGACTCGACCGGGTACGGAGCCTTTAGGGTCTTGAACCACTTGGGGCACCGCCGTGGGGCCGAGTGGTTTCCCATGGCCGCGATGCCGGCGAGCTCCTTTTGAAAAGATCTGGCTCTTAGGTGCAGGGGAAAATTGATCGAGGTGTTGAAGGAGGCCTTTTATTGTTCATATTGTAAGGAGATACATCATTGATAATATCGGCGAAGGTTGTCAGCATTCCAGGTACGTGAGATAGGCTGGCCGCCGAGCTCTTGGATTTGGTACATCCCTCGGGAGCCCTCACTATATGGTAAGGACCTTCCTAATTGACAAACAGTTTGCCCCCCTCCGCGGGCTTAGATACCTCGGCCTTTCTTAGAACCAGATCCCCCAGGCGCAACACTTTGGGGCGGACCCTGGCATTGTAGTTTTTGGTCGCCCTCTGGCGGAAAGTCACCATACGCAGCCGTGCCCGATCGCTTGCCTCGTCGATGAAGTCGAGGTTAGCTCTTAGCTGAGCAGAGTTTCTCTTGTTGTAGGACTCCACGCACGGACTTGGCAGTCCGATCTCGATGGGAATGACCGCTCGGACCCGAAGGTTAGGCTGAAGGGATTTTGCCTGTCGGAGCCCTAGGGGTCGTGTGGTAAGCCCACAGCACACTGGGAAGCTCTTCTGCCCGCCGGCCCTTAGATCCGTCCAGCCGAGTTTTGAGTCCTCTAAGGATGGTGTAGTTCATGACCTCGGCTTCCCCATTAGTCTGTGGATGGCCGATGGAGGTGAATCGATGGTGGATGCCTAGTTCATCGCAGAAGGTCCTGAATGTGGCGTTGTTGAACTGTCGGCCATTTTCAGTGACGAGAGTGTGAGGCAGGCCGAAGCGGCATATAATTGACTTCCAGAAGAAGGCTTGAACCTTGCTCTCGGTGATTTTAGCCAGCGCCTCGACCTCAACCCACTTGGTGAAATAGTCGATGGCGACAAGCAAGAATCTCCGCTGTCCTGAAGCTGGGGGGAATGGCCCAAGGATGTCCATTTCCCACTGGATGAAAGGCCACGGGGCCGAGAGCGGATTGAAGGAAAGATGGCTGGCATTGGATGTGCGCATGGCGCTGATAGCCATCACACTTTTGGACCAACTTGGCGGCGTCCTCCCTCATGGTGAGCCAAAAGTACCCCTGACGGAGGCCTTTTTGAGCTAGGGATCTGCCCCCCAAGTGATTCCCAGATGCCTTCATGAATCTCTCTAAGGATATATCAGCGTCGGTAGGTCCTACGCACTTGAGCAGGGGGAGGAAAATGATCTCCTGTACAGACGTCCGTCTAGGAGGGTGAACTTGGAGGCTCTCCATTTAAGCAGTCTAGCTTCATCACGATTGTCAAGAAGAGTGTCGTCTATGAGGTACCGGTTGTAGGGATCCATCCAAGTTGGCTCCTGGGTCAGTGGGAGGACTTCTTCTTTGTCTTCTATGCTAGCCTCTCTAAGTGCTCGATGTAGGCGTCCCTTGTGAAGCCGTCGGAGGTGGCCAAGCGGGAAAGGGTGTCGGCTTTGGCATTCTCACTCCGAGGGATGTAGCTGATGCTGAAATAAGTTAGTGGAGAGACCAAAAGCCGAACCTTGTCCAGGTACTTGGCCATGGTGGAGTCACGCGCCTCGTACTCTCTATTGATCTGCCGGAGAAAAGTTGCGAATTGGTGAAAGCTCTAAGATGTCTCACTTCAAATTCCTGGGCCAATTAACCCCGCCAGTAGGGCCTCGTACTCGGCCTGATTATTAGTGGCTTTGAATAAAAAACGAAGGGCGCACTCCACCTTCTCCCCACCCGGGCTTGCGAGGATGAGGCCGGCGCCGCTTCCTTGGGAGTTTGAAGCGCCGTCCACATGGAGGATCCAGGACTCCTCGCCGTCGCTTGGCTTGGGGTTGGGCTGCTTTATGGGATCCTCCTCGGCCAGCTCCTCTGCCCAGGTACACTCGACCAGGAAATCGGCTAGGATTGGGACTTCAGAGCTAGCCGAGCTTGGAAGGAGAGGTTGAACTCTCCTAATTTGATAGCCCATTTGGCAAGTCAGCCTGAGGTGTTTGGGAGCTAGGATAGCTCGGAGAGGCTGATCCGTGAGAACACGATAGGATGAGCTTGAAAGTACAGACGGAGCCATCGGGCAAAAAATCAGGTCAAAGATGATCTTTTCGGCTTTGGAATACTGACTTCGCATGTGAAGCACCTTGCTCATATAGTAGATAGGTCTCTGGGTTCCGTCGGCATCAAGATGCACCAAAATGGAACTAATGGCCTCCGGAGAGGTGGCGAGATAGAGAAAAAGACTCTCTCCATCCTTTGGCTTCGACAGGAGTGGCGGGGAGGACAGGAACGCCTTTAACCTGTCAAAGGCCTTCTGGCAGTCGTCCGTCCATTCGAAGCTATTTACCTTCCGCAGGGCCTTGAAGAATGGTAAACACCTCTCGACCGACTAAGAGAGGAAACGACTTAGAGCCACCACCTCCTTGTGAGCCGTTGCACCTCTTTCTTGCTAGACGGCGGCCTCATGTCGAGGATGGAACTGATCTTCTGGGTTCGCCTCGATCCCTCTCTGGGTCACCATAAAGCCCAAGAATTTGCTCTCCGTGACACCGAAGGTGCACTTCTTAGGGTTCAATTTGACTTGAAAACGGAGGTTGTTGAAAGTTTCCTGTAGGTCAGAGATATGATGGAAGCGCGGATGCTCTTTGTCAGCATGTCGTCCACGTAGACCTCCATGTTCCGACCCAGCTGATCTTGGAAAACTTTGTTCATCAATCTTGATAGGTGCTCGCGTTCTTAAGACGAAGGGCATGACTTTATAGCAATAAATGCCCTTTCTGTTACGAAGGAGGTGTGCTCCTCATCGCTTGGGTCCATCTTTATTTGGTTATATCCAGAGAAGGGTCCATGAAGCTGAGAAGTTCATGGCCGGATGTGGAGTCCACCAACTGGTCGATTCGGGGCAGAGGAAAACTGTCCTTTGGGCACGCCTTGTTTAAGTCGGTGAAGTGATGCAGATCCTCCAGCTCCCATTCACTTTCGCACCATGACCACGGTAGCCAGCCAGTTGGGATAATGTGCTTCTCGGATATGACCCCACCGAGCAGCTGACCTCCTCATCGATAACCCTCTCCGCTCGAGAGCGAAGCTTCTCTTCCTTTGACGGACTGGATGGTGCTTTGAATCGATATTGAGCTTGTGATAATCACCTCCGGGGGATGCTGGGCATGTCGGGTGCTGACCAAGCAAATATATCCGAGTTGGCCATAGGAAAGTTAGGAGATGGTCGCGGTCCTCCGGAGGGAGGAGTCCGAAGACGCGCACAGTCCTTGCCGGGTCGTCCCCTAGAGGAAAAGTCAGGAGGCGTTCGGCCGGCTCTTCTCCTTTGCTGGACTCTCTGGGGTCAGGTGCTTCCGAGGCTGGCTTGGCCTCTTGAGGACTTGATGCCGCATGATAGCAAGGCAGGACCGGGCTGACCTCACCTCGCATCTCATCGATCCCACCGCTGGTGGGGAATTGCATGAGCTAACGCCGGTGGAGATGACTGCATCCAACAGATTGAGACCCGGTCATCCGAGAATGGCATTGTACGCCAGAGGGACTCGCATGACCAGGAACTTTATGATGACGTGCTTTGGCGTGGCTGGGTTCCGACCGTCATGGGCAAGGATATTTTGCCTTCAACCTTCACCGAATCTTCGGTAAATCCAACCAACGGAGCCGCCATGGGCTGGAGAGAATCAACAGACAGACCCATCCTAACAAATGCATCGTAAGTAAGGATGTCAGCTGAGCTGCCACTATCAACTAATATCCTTTTTACAGGGTGTTTGCAATCGTCATGGAGACGACGACACCTTCATTTTATATTCTCAACAATTGCTGACCCCTTCCCGGGGACTACATCATCTGCGCCTCCTCCTCTCTTGGCCGCTTGGACGAAGAAGCTGCCCCCCAGGACACCATTCCAACTTTTCGCTCTGTAGGGGTGTTGTCGACGGCAGCTTGAGCAGGCGGGGGTCCCATGAGAGCCGGCACTGGTGGAAGCACTTTCTGGACATATTTCCAGAGGTAGCCCCGCTGGATGAGCTCCTCAATGGTGCACTTCAACTGTAGCACTTATCAGTGTCGTGGCCATAGTCCCGGTGAAAATGGCAATACCAACTTTTGTCACGGGGAAGACCCTTCTTCATGGGAGGAGGTCGTCGGAGGTAAGCCTCACCCTCAATCTCCATGAGGATATGAGAGCGAGGGGCGAGGAGAGGTGTGAGTTTGCTCTCCAGAGGAGTGAGGTTTCGACCTGTCGTCTGGTCGGCGGGGTGGCTCGGGTCGCCGGGGGCGAGAAGATCCGCTTGGCTCGGGACGGGCGATCTTTTGGCTGGACCCTCTTGTAGACTCTTGGCGGGTGAGGTCGGCCTCATCCACGCGGATGTATTTCTGGGCCCGAAGGAGAAGGTCAGAGTAGGAGCCGGAGGGCTTCTTGTCTAGGGAGAAAGTAAAGCGGGACGGGAGGAGCCCCCGTTTAGTGCCGCATTGCCACGCATCGTCCAAATGGTAGACTTCGAGGGCGGCGGTCTTGAATCAGGCCACGAAGTCTCGGAGTGACTCCCATTCCTTCTGCCGCATGGAGAAGAGGCTGTCAGCAACTCTCGGGATCCTTCAACAATCATCGAAATGCATCAAAAAGGCCCTTTCTAGCTCCCTAAAAGAATCGATGCTGTGAGGGGATAGATACGTGTGCCAAGCACGGGCGGCTTTCCGTAGGGTGGCGGGGAAAGCTTTGCATAAAAGGGCGTCCATAGCCCCTTTGACCTGCATCATGGCTTTGTAACTCTCGAGGTGGTCGAGAGGATCCATTGTGCCGTCGTATGGATCCATCTGAGGGAAACGAATTTGAAGGTACGGGCTCCTCTAATATTTGGCGGGTGTAGGGAGGATGAGTGTCATACTCCTCCTCTGGTTGGTTATTGATTTTTCTAGCGAGCTCGTTCAGTCGCCGGTGGTACTCATCCAGGCGCTCCTCCGCCTGGCGGCTGATTGTTGGGGCCCTCTATGACAGCTCGGAGGATGAAGAAGAAGAAGACGGAGAAGGATATGGGAGGCGAGACCTCCACTTCGGCTTCTCCTGGCACCGTGGCCCCAAGGGAAGCCTGCTTGGGCCATAGCCAGGGGATCGTGGCCTCTTGAGGAGCTCACGATGTCGCTTCCTGGGGGAAGCCTGGCGATGGACGGTCTCTCGCTAGGGAGAACCTCCCCTCGCAGACTGTTGACTAGTAGGCGGGGGAGCCGTCTGGCGTTGGGTGTCCATGGACTGTTGCTCCTGGAGTCCACGGACCATGATGGTGAGGGCTTGGACTTGTTGGGTAAGGGCCGCCAGCTGATCAGCTGGGGAAGCTGCATCTGGTGGTGGACAGGTGACGGAAGGATCGACAGTAGGAAGGTTAGCTTCCTGCTGCCTAACCGGTGGGGCAGCTGCCCCCTAGGGTAACTGGTAGAAGCATCTTGAGCTCGCGTCACCACCATGGTTTGATGAAGAAAAAAGGAGGAAAAGTTTGTGAGTGAAGACTATAGGGTTCGCGCTTTCTTTCTTCTTCCTCCCCACCTTCCTGGTGCGCCAATCTGATGACGCCCGATCACTGGTCTTGAGCGCAGGGAAGAGTAATCTGCTTGCTGGTGGGATCCTCGCCTAGCTGGACAACCTGCAAGAAGTCCCAAGACCGGAGGGGTGCTCCGGTAGGAACCCTTCAACGCCCAAGTCAGCAACCGAGGTCACAGCTGAGGGAGAGCTCAAGAGAGCTCTTTAGATCAGAGAAGGCTCCAAGGGTTGGAGGTTCTCTAAAGTAGGAAAATGAGTGGGTGCTTATGTTCGCATACTTGAGTCTCCAGTGGACTTACCTTTTTATAGGCGGTTGAAACATGCACGGAGATCAGCTACGTAAAATTCTATGAGGGAAAGATGTCCGTGGAGGACGTGGGAGTTATGTAAATTTGGACTGATCATGGGTCCCATCCCATCGGAGAGGGAGGAGCTGTTGGTTGGAACTTGCATGGAGATCAGCTATGTGAAGTTCTGTGAGGGAAAGATATCCATGAAGTACGTAGGGATTATGTAAATTTGGACTGATTGGTGGGTCCCGTCCCATCGGAGAGGGAGGAGCTATTGGTTGGTGGGCTAGGTCCTATCAGTTAGTGGAACCGCTTGGTAGGTGAGTCTGGTCCCATCGAAGGCATGGTCAGGCGGCAGGTGGACCAGGCCGTGTCAGTCCGTGCGGGTTAGAGAGTTGATGGCCCAGGTAGATGTGGGGCCGACTTAGGGAAGTCGGGGCCAGCTCGGCTTGCTTTGGAGATGCCGTGGGCCAACGGGGTCAACTTGAGGAAGTCGGGGCCGCCTCAGCTTGGCTGGAGATGCCGGGGCCGACGGGGCCAACTTGAGGAAGTCGGGGCTACCTCGGCTTGGTTGGAGATGCCGAGGCCGACGGGGCCGACTTGGGAAGTCGGGGCTGCCTCAGCTTGCCTAGAGATGCGGGGCCGACGGGGCCGACTTGAGGAAGTCCGGGCCGCCTCAGCTCGGCTGAAGATGCTGGGGCCGACTTGGAGAAGTCGGGGCCGCCTCGGCTGGCTTGAAGGTGCTGGGGCCAACGGGGCCGACTTGGGGAAGTCAAGGCCGCCTCGGCTTGCCTGGAGATGCTGGGGCCGACGGGGCCGACTTGAGAAGTCGGGGCCGCCTCGGCTTGGCTGGAGATGCCGGGGCCGACTTGAGGAAGTCGGGGCCGCCTCGGCTCGGTTGGAGATGCTAGGGCCGATGGAGCCGACTTAGGGGAGTTGGGGCCGCCTCGGCTCGACTGGAGATGCCAAGGCCGACGGGACCGACTTAGGGGAGTCGGAGCCGCCTCAGCTTGCTTTGGAGATGCCGGGGCCGACTTCAGGAAGTCGGGGCCGCCTCGGCTTGGCTGGAGATGCCGGGGCCGACGGGGCCGCCTCGGCTTGCCTAGAGATGCCGGGGCCGACGGGGCCGACTTGAGGAAGTCGGAGACGCCTCGGCTCGGCTGGAGATGCCAGGGCCGACGGGGCCGACTTAGGGGAGTCTGGGCCGCCTCAACTTGTCTGAAGATGCCGGGGCCGACTTGAGGAAGTCGGGGCGCCTCGTCTCGATTGGAGATGCCGGAGCCGACTTGGGGAAGTCGGGGCCGCCTCGCTTGGCTTGAAGGTGCCGGGGCCGATGGGGCCAACTTGGGAAAGTCGGGGCCGTCTCGGCTTACCCAGAGATGTCGAGGCCGATGAGGTCGACTTGAGAAAATCGGGACCGCCTCGGCTTACCCGGAGATGCCGAGGCCGACGGGGCCGACTTGAGAAAGTCGGGGCCGCCTCGGCTGGCCTGACAGGTAGTGAATTTTGCCATGATTGCCTACGTGGCTTTATTAGCCACATCAAGATCGAATATGAATTATGACACCATCGTCTCATAAAAGATTGATATACCAAATAAATCTTATTAAAAATTATAAGTATTTACAAAAAATTGTTAATATATAATATTTTAGCCAGTTCAAGAATTAAAATCAATCTTAAGTGGCTTATAACATCTTTGCAATCACACAGTAATAGCAATTCTTTGCAATACAGAATACAAAAGATAAATGATACTTAAATTTAATTATTTTAGTTGCATAAAATCTTTTAATCAATTCAGTGGGGGAGTAAAATGAGTTCGGATGGAAACTAGCAGCAGTGCGCTGTGTTCTCTCTTTGCCATCATCCGACACTTCATGATGATGGTGTGACAAAGGAAAAATAAAATAAAATTTATACGTATGGCTCGTGAATACACCGTGCTCCTTACGTCTTGTTTAGTTGAAGAGAAAAGAAAAAAAAGAAAGAGAAAAAGAAAAAAAAAATGAAATTTAGTTTAAATGAAGAAAAAAGTCGGAAGGAAAGAAAATTAGAGAAAAATTAGAGGAAAAAAAGTGATAGCTTCACATAAAAGTTTCTTTTCAAAACCGAAAAAATTTTGGAGAGAAAACTCAAAAGTACTTTTTTTTTTATTCTAATATTGATCCTTTCAAAAAACAAACGATGCATTTTTAATTATATATATTATTATTATCATTATAAATTATCAATTTTTCTTTCTATTTTTTCTCTTCACTTTTTCAAACAAAAAAAAATATTTTTTTTTTCTTTTTTCACTTTTTTTTTCACTTTTCTCTTCCTCTAAACATAGCATCAGAGTTTCTCATTTCTTTTTTTTTTTAATCTTTTTATTTTTTAACGCCAACTACACCTGAAGTCAATCGATCTGACGTCGCTGTTCGCTGGAAGCCTGGAGGCAGCTGTCCGTAAGCGGTTCACAGCCACACAATAGCAGTTGATAAGACCACAGCCCAGTAGCCCTTCCTGAGAAATTTCTCTGAATCATCCTCCTGACCATAGAACTTGTCAAGGACGCTGAAGGATCATCCCACAGTCTGCTCGACGTCGAGCCAAGAATAAAATCTCCCGGTATCCGGTAACAAGTAACGCAGCAGCAGCGGCGACGGCGACGGCGACGGCGACGGCTATAGCAGCAAGTTGCTCCTACTGCTGCTTCCTTTTTCACCCGCCAGCTAACCAAACCTCTCAAATAAGTAACTGTATTCCACAGGATGAACATGGATAATCTAGTGCATGCAAGCCCTCGATAGAGTACATGGACGGTCCACAATTCTTCTCATACAAAACACCGTTGAAAAATATTTGTGATCTTGTAATTTTTTTAAAAATTTACTAGAGAATCAGTTTAAAATTTAAATGTAAAATATAAATAAATATATAAAAAAGAATTTGCTCATCGAGGTATGTTATTAGATTAGCTCGATCGATTCTTCTATCATGAGTAATTGCCCAATAATTATCTTTATATGCTAAAAAAAAAAAAATATAAAAAATTAAAAATAAAATATAAATATAAATAAATATATAAAAAAAGAATTTACTCATCGAGGCATGTTATTAGATTCTCGATTCAATTTTTCTTATCATGAGTAACGTATGAGGATTAATCCAATTAATTGATCTTCAATGCTTAAAAAAAAAAAAAAAAATGCAACAATAATAGAGGCCTTTTTCTTTTTTTTTTTACTTTTTTTCAACAGATTCCAACTGTCACTTCCGCATTGAAGATCCCCCTTGTCCCCTTCTACCCATTGACCTTGACTCCACCTCCCTTGTTGGAAAAGTCGAATGTCCTGTCACAATGCTCACCAAGCTCGCCCAGTTTTTCTTCACTTCACCAGACCACCAAGCGTTTGTTGCTCTGATCTCTAAGCATCTCCAATGGCGTACCAGGGGAGCATAAACTCGACGGTGGTGCCGGACTGGCTCAACAAAGGTGACAACACATGGCAGATGGTATCGGCCACGCTGGTGGGCATGCAAGGCATGCCGGGCCTCGTCCTCCTCTACGCCGGAATCGTCAAAAAGAAGTGGGCTCTCAACTCCGCCTTCATGGCGCTCTACGCCTTCGCTGCCGTCATGCCTTGCTGGGTCCTCTGGGCCTACAAGCTCGCCTTCGGCCACCGCATCCTCCCCTTCTGGGGCCGCCCCGGCCTCGCCGCCGACCAAGACTTCTTGATCCCCCAGGCCTTACTTCCCGCCACGTTGCATCGTTACAAGAATGGGGAGGTGGAGACGCCGGCGGTGCAGCCGTGGTATCCGATGGCGTCGATGGTGTTCTTCCAGTTCGCCTTCGCGGCAGTGACGGTGATGCTGCTGGCTGGGGCGGTGCTGGGGAGGATGAGCGTGAGGGCGTGGATGGCGTTTGTGCCGCTGTGGATCACCTTCAGTTACACTGTAGGGGCATTTAGTATATGGGGTGGGGGGTTTCTATTCCAGTGGGGGGTGATGGACTACTCTGGTGGATACGTCGTTCACTTGGCATCCGGGGCAGCTGGTTTCACCGCCGCTTATTGGGTAGGTGCATGGTATTTTGCTCTCATTATTTTTGCTCCTAATTATCAGAATTCAGTTGTTGGAACTTCTGGTCAGGACTGGAATTAATTTCTATATTTATATCCGTATTAATTGGATACCTAAATCTATGTTAATTAGCATCAAGTAGATTCGTGGACCTGGATCCACTTCCAGTCCATCCATCGGAGATTCCAATAAGGAAAGGACTTTGTCTACCGCGTGGTGATTGGCTCTGCGCACGCATAGTGCAAGAAAACTTTTCCTTCCAATAAATTGTTCAGAAGTGCCTGCATATCTTTTATGTGTGGCCCAAAAGTTGGTATTAGGTTACACAATTCAAATATCGAGTTTATTATTTGAAAAGGATTTTGTGATTTATCATGATCGACCGCATATGCCAAAGATAATTTTATTTTTTCGTACACCATATGTGTCTAGATCAATCAGTGCACAAGGATAACTTTTTGTTATTATTTAATAAGCCAAGTTAGGATGAGGGCTATGGACCATTAGATTGCAGCCCATTAGGATATCTCAAACGAAAGTATCTTGCTGTACCTGGGTTAGTGCAGCAGAAGCGGCAGTGCGCCCGGTGATTAGCGCGCGCATTGCGTGCGTATACATGCCAAAAAAAAAAAAAAAATGTTAATTTCTGTCTTTTGTATGCATGGGTGCATGCATCGCGGGCTAATCATCGAGCATGCTGCGTATGAGCTACATCGCACCCGTTGCAGGAACGATGTCTCATCTCAGTACGGTAGCGTTGAGATATATAGTAGCCTATGAAGGATTCAAGCCCAACTATGTGAGACCAATAAAAGTTCATTTCCCTCCTTACCAGGTCGGGCCGAGGCTGACGAAGGACAGGGAGGAGTTCCCTCCAAACAATCTCCTTTCCATGCTCGCTGGAGCCGGGATCTTATGGCTGGGTTGGACTGGCTTCAATGGTGGAGACCCTTTCGCTGCAAATGTGGACTCATCAGTCGCAGTCCTCAACACCCACATCTGTGCAGCAACAAGCGTCTTGACATGGACTTGCTGGGATGTTGTGAGCCAAGGCAAGCCCTCTATTGTGGGAACCGTCCAGGGAATGATCACCGGCCTTGTTTGCATTACTCCAGCTGCAGGTGAGATCGAGAGCTGGAAAAATCCACAGTCAAATTTCAATTGCCAAGCATCATTGCTATTTTTGAATCCTTTCAGGCCTGGTTCAGGGATGGGCTGCGCTCATCATGGGCATACTATCTGGGAGTATTCCATGGTACACCATGATGCATCTAAACAAGAGATGGAAGCTTCTACGCAAGGTTGACGACACGCTCGGTATAGTGCACACCCATGCCATCGCTGGAATTCTAGGTGGGGCTTTAACTGGCCTCTTCGCCCATCCCGACCTTTGCAGCATGTTCGTGCCGGTCACCAACTCCAGAGGCGCCTTCTATGGAGGCTCAGGCGGCGTCCAGTTCCTGAAGCAGCTGGTGGGTGCTTGCTTTGTGATAGGTTGGAATGTTGTGGTCACATCTATCATACTGCTTGTCATTAGAATTTTCATGCCTTTAAGGATGTCCGAGGAGCATCTGATGATTGGGGACGATGTTGTTCATGGAGAAAAAGCATACACCATGGTAGAGAATCCCGACAATGTACCAAATGGTGCAGTCCGAGGTGATATTGAGAACCAAGCTCCATAGATATATATAATTGTAAAGCTGATGAAATAGCAATTTGTGGTGGGGTTATTGAGTCAAGTGTTATTTGGATGGTTTCCTATTTTTACTTACTTATTGTTAAAGATGTGGAATCCATATGTTTTGGTGGAGTTGGTGGCTTTATGAAGGTTTTTTTTTTTTTTTTTCTAATGTATAAAAAGGGTTCTTGATGTAAATAAAAAAAATGGTGTTCTGTTCTTATGTTTCGGTTCACGATAAAGATTTGATAGAATTCCCCTTTTTGAGTGTTTTAGCGAGTGTGTGCTTTGATTTATCAATAATGCCTGTCAGCGCCTCTCATCAAGAGTTTAGGCTCATATATAAAAAGGACTCTGGAAAGAAATATTTCAACTAAGAGTATAACTGGCTCCTATATATGCAGCTAGTCCAAGGGATCCCAGTCAATTGGTTAGTTTTGTGGGGGATGTCATTGGATGAGGTGCCTTCAGGCTGCCCAACCCAGACTCAAACGTCTCCCATTCGGCTGTCACCGAAATGGCTTTCTGAATAGATTGGAGTTCCTTGCCTTCACTAAGACGAAATTCTCCACAAAGTTCTGCACTCATCAGCGCACCTGAAAATATATTTTGAAACAGCATTGTAAAAGCACAACTTTCTTATAGTAATTTTACTTGGATAATGACATAATCAACATATGGATGTCCATATTAAGGTATTATATTGTATCTATTGTCAAGGATTGCTTCTCCCTGCTTCAAATACGAAGTGATTGGCCTGCATGGCTTTGTATATGGTTAACTCAATATTAAATTTTAAAACAGCATTCAGAGCTAACGACACATCTCTGAAAATATACAGTAATGGCCATCCACATAAATGTTCCACCTGAACTCTTTTCAGATATGGCATTCTGTTAAAGCAACCCTAGAAAGTGATGAAAGCTTCTCTAGGTGTACAAATAAGAACAGGCATGACTCAGACAAGGATATTGACTACTGTATTACTCCTCATGTTAATTACTGGCAATAACATACCAATCACTAATAACACTTCGTTTGGTATTGCAGCTGACAAGTTAGTCATGCTTCCCTTTGTCATTTTCAAAAGGGCAACAACCTCTTTAATTAAGCATAAGAATTTTGAAATCTATTTCATGACCATCTACGCCAGTATGAACCTCATGCACAATAGAGCCTCCTCTGTTCTGCTACTCAATCTCCATAGTAATGCAACTCCTAACCTTTCCTATATATTATTTATTATTCATCTTCAGTTTTATCTTTCTAGTTTTGTGCTCAGATCAGGATCCACATCAGCAGTAGATAAGTTGCTACAAAAATTCTCAAGAGACAATTATTTGTAGCTCATGCATGAGAAAATTGTGCATTTACCTGTTGAACATCAAAGCATGCAAATTTATAAGGATAAGTTTATTCATAACACAGATTTCAAAGTTTCTTTGTGCATTTACTTGTACCTGTTGAATTTTTAGATAATATTTGCATATGCTGACTCACAATATGAGAACTATAACATGACTCCACAAAATATCTTGAAATGTCCAGTTCTTATTTGGTGACATATTGCTCAAAACTCAATATTCTAGAACATATTGTGCCTATTAAAATATTTTTAGCATATAAGAACGAAGAGCAGGACATGCTTAAAATGAGAAAAGCATCTCATATTAATGATGCATTTATCACATTTTCGACCATCTGAGATCTCAGTTCTGTACTTCGTATGTTATTGAAGAATCTCGGGCAGCTTCATTTTTTTTTTCTCAGTCCATCGATAATATAAGCTAACTTTAAATTACAACAATTCTGATAAAGGCGATGCTAAAAAAAGACCTTTCCCGATGCTAATAAATGTCGAAAAAATACATCCCAATGCTTCAAAGAGCGTTGGCAAAGGAGTGGAGCACTTTAAAGTGTGCAAAAGTTGAAAAATTTTTCGACGCTTTAAAGTATTGGAAAGTTGAAGGTTCCTAACGTTTTTAAAAAGCATCATGAAAACTCCAACGCTAAACAGCATCGGAAGAAGTTCAACTTTCCGACGCTTTAAAGCATCGGTAAGTCAAACATCTGTCAACACTAAAAAGCGTCAGGCGTTAATTCCCACCAATATGACTCAAAAATCCTAGCTTCAAATTTATGAAAACCTTATTTCCTTATTCCTAACACTGGCTACATCCAATCCAAGCTTTTCGTGTTCTGTCTTGGTACTTCCATCCAAGTATGTTATAAGGTAGTGTTGCATTAATACAAACATATATGAAAATTAGAATCCAAACAGGTGTCAGAGAATCTGAGATTGGCAAGAGAATAAATTCATAGGTTGAGGACTTGCACATCAGGATCTGTCTCATTTACAAAGGTGAAAATCGTAATACTTGTCAAGAAGATAAAATTTCTAGATACACAGAAAAGATCCATTTTAATTCTAAACATTCTATAATTTAAAGATATACAACATCATGCATTTTCATGTTTCAGAGTTTTGAGTCACCATGTTGTGACACAGCCAGCCAAATGTCAGTCTCATCTTCATTTGGAAAGGTACCAGAGTCCACAGAGTACTCTATCGTGGTTTCTTACTCTTTCCTTTGTGTGCAAGAAATTTTCCAGCATATATTTCAAGTACCTTTATGTTATTTATAAGCAGTACTTTTTCTGGCTCATAAGCTGGATGAGATATATCAGCTTCCAGTAGAGTTTTAAGTGTTAACAAGAAACAAGATAGATAATAAACATGATTTCTATCTGATATTTGTATATAATGCTAAAAAAAACATTACTTTTTCTGAGCTACAGCAAAAAATTGCTCATTTTGTAAGAATATCACATCACGAACAGTTTCCCTAACCTGAAACATGGGATGAAAAAAATTAGGTATTTAGGAAATGAAGAAGCAACCATAGATTTTCATTAGGGTGAAATACACAAACAATCAATTAGCCTTGTGAAGCAGTTAATAATTATGAATCACATTTAATCTAATAAAAAGAATTAATAAACAAGAAATTGATTAAAAAGGCAATTCCATACTCTTCCATTATACAAAGAAATTTTTTTTTTATTACCATCCACTATAAGAAAGTTTGTTGCAATTAAAAGTTCAACAAAATTTAAAAATACATAAATAGAAGATATAAAATAAAAAAAGCTGTGGTCAATGATCAGTAGGAGGAAGGTCGTCATCCTGTCCGTGAGGATTGGATGCTCCAGGAGCCTACAAAACTATCAATGACAATATATTATATAGATAATTGATTTAATATAAGAATATATATTTAATAATATATGTATTTACCTGATGTGAAACAAACATATGTACAATAGATGTAAGCTGCTCAATGTGCTCTCTCATGGAATCTATCGTTGCTCTGTTGACAGCACAGCACTGTCGCATCTCCTCTATCTCTTGCTTAAGTCTACAAACACGTGCATTTTGAGCACCATCTGTAGCATCATGCGTATATCTACTCACTACAGATAACTAAGTGAAGGTAACTCCAACTTCATAACCCCTCAGTCGACCGTAGCGTTTCAGCCCCATTAG
Organism: Calamus simplicifolius; assembly: GCA_900491605.1. NCBI lineage: Eukaryota > Viridiplantae > Streptophyta > Magnoliopsida > Arecales > Arecaceae > Calamus > Calamus simplicifolius. Next base: position 93,061 of record UESW01004265.1, read on the forward strand.
CTCGGTAAACACCTTGGCCTCGATGCGATTACTCTGCATAGATGCTGTAGAGTCATTGACACACTCGATAATAAGAGCTGTAGCTCTTTTCTGTATTAATTTAGAGAAATTAATTAGATCTTAATGACTAAAAAAATCAAATTAAAATTGTTGCATAAATAAATTATAATAAATGATTACATATAAGTTTCTCAACTCATCTCTGACAAAAGTGCCATCATGATAAATATGAGTCATCCAATAAAACTCCACCTCATCAGGTTTCCTCCCATGATCATTCATCTACAAGAAAAATTATAATTTGTAAATAATTTAAGTATCACGATACAAGTATATCGCGATACATATATGTATAGAGATACTTATGTGTATCGCGATACATATATTTCATCATATAATTTTACTAAAGTGAACATACAAATACATATAACTTTAGAAATATCATCTTAATGCATCCTAAAATTACAAACCATGCACATTTGCTTGCTAGCAAGTATAAAGTCAGTATTTTTGTTTTGAGTGAAAAGGTGTCGACTCAATTTATTTTATTTTATTTACCATGAATAGGTAAGGCTATGTAGTGATCTAAAATTTCAGACTTGTATGAATGTTGCGGTGTGTGAATTTTGGAAGCATCTCTTTGCTTAGTGATAGTCGTTTCCATGAAGTCACGTGTTTAGACGGTAAAGTCATGGTGCGGCAAATGGTGCAATCAGTCCACCAAAACAATCTGTCATTGATTTGACCTCGTTGGAGGAGTGAGGCACCATGAGTTTATAACTTTGATCACCTTAATGTTTGATGATTGATTCCATTGAAGGGGCTACATGTGCTTGATGCCGACCACATTCCTTGTGACAGCGTGTGGACCTCCTGTAGGTCTTTTGTTTAACTATTCTAACCATTACAATTCTTTGTGCTCTTGATCTCAGCTGTCTAAGTTTATCGTAGCTTAAGGATGATGAATTGATCTTGATAGATTTGGTTACATGTAGTTCCATAAGGATAGGTTGAAGGCTATTGTATTGCTTATTATTATTATATTTCTACAAGCAATGTGGTTGTAAAGTGTGAAGAGGTTGACTCTTTATAAAGCTTCTGTTTTGTCTTGCACTTAGTGGGTATACCCAAGGATTAAGGTACCATAATGTACTGTTCTGTGCTTACCATAAGCATCATGCTAGCTGGATGCGAGCATGATATGGTCATTGGTATGGTCATCTGTATTGCCATATTTTGCAGGTTTGCCTGCACCAGTTGACTTGAACTAGCATTTCTCAATTGTAACCTTTTACCATTCCTTTTCACTTTATCCTTCTTCTTCCTTTTTTTTTTTTTTTTTTGTGCGAGCATATGATACTTAAATCCTTGGGTATGCCTTGCCTGCTTATTTTGGCATTTCATTACCTTTTAAAGACCAGATGCAATTTTTCTCTTGGCCTCTGTACTAAAGCCTAGCTCAATTCTTTTGTTTATGTTCAGCTAGAGCAGCTTGGTACCTATGGGGTGCTTTGATGCCTTAGAATGCTATCCCTAGACAGCAGGCTACTGCTTTAGATGTTGCTGGAAAATTTTTTTTGGCATGAATAATTGAGTAGGGGCATAAATTTTATGGTTGGCAACCCTTTCTCAATACTATCTGGAAGCATTCCCTGGTACACACCATGATGCATCTAAACAAGAGATCGAGGCTTCTACAGAAGGTTGGCGACACGCTTGGTATAGTGCACACTGCACACCCATGCCATCGCTGGAATTCTTGGTGGGTGCTTGCTTTGTGATAGGTTGGAATGTTGTGATGACATCCATCGTACTGCTCGTCATTAAAGTTTTCATACCTTTGAGGATGTCCGAGGAGCACCTGATGATCGGGGACGAAGCCATTCATGGAGAAGAAGCATACTCTATGGCGTAGGAAAATTCTTCGCAAAGACAAATGTCTTGTATTATTGTTTAGACCATAGAATGATGCGTTCACTTGCAAAATAAAACTCTAGAAATTTGCAAGCATGAAGGAGTGGTGAAAGTAAATTTCAAGAGAGACTAAAAAAAATAATTTTTTCGCTCTGAAGAGGTTTCCAAGTCGCACCGATCAGAAGGCCAAGGGCTTTAAGCTGCTCTCACGACATCTAGTAGCCCTTTCCACAACACTTTGTACCAGAATCTAGTGACAAGGAAACCTATTTGAACTGGATTCTCTCTAAAAGCACAGCGTAACACATGCAAGGAGGCTCAAACAGACTTTTCTTTTGTTGATACATGACCACATTATGACAAAGGACTCTTAAATCAAGTTTAGAGTGCTAACCTCAACTCAAAATCCAAAAATAACAGCAATACCAAATAAATCCAACTATTTATATAAAAACAATCCTAGTTAAACTAGGTCAAGCAATGAACACCAATATATGTGAGAGCACCCGAGCAATGTACAAAATAGAGTAAACCAAGATGATGTTGAGAACCAAACTCTGCAGATAAAATTGTATAAGCTGATGAATAGATAGGAGTTGAGTATAAAGTTACAGCAATTTGCATGAGTGATGCAGCACTTTTATACAAGAATTTGGGGAGTCATATACAATGGATCACTGTCCCAGCACAAGAGTTTAAGCTCTGAGGAAGGAGAAAAAAAAAAAAAAAAAAGAGAACGGAAAGGTGGAATTTCAACCAAGAGAACACCTGACTCCAGTTATGCATCTTAGTCAAAGAGTTCCCAGTCACTGGTTATTTTTGTGGAGGATGACATTGGACGAGGTGCCTTCAGGCTGCCCAACCCAGACTCAAATGTCTCCCATTGTGTGGTCACTGAAACGGCGTTGTTGTTGTTGCTGAAGGGATTGGAGTTTCTTGCCTTCAACAAGTCCAGTGTCTCCACAAAGTTCTGCACCCGCCGCACCTGAAAATATATTTTGAAACAACATTGTAAAAGCTCTGCCTAGTTTCAATAAGAAGTGATGGTGAGCTTGATTTTAAATTTCAAAACTAAATTGAAGGAAATGTCATCTGTAAAAATACATAACAATAGCCATCTATATAGATGTTCTTTCTGAACTCTTTTCAGCTATGGCATTTTATCAAAGCATCCCTAGAAAGTGATGTAACCCTTACTTGGTGTACAAATAGGAACAGGAATTACTCAAACAAGGATATTCATCATCATATCACTAATAATGTTACTGATGATAACAAACCCATCACCAATAACCCTTTATTTGCGGTGTGATAAATCATGCTTGACTAGTCATTTTTAAAAGCACAACATTCTCTTTAAACATGATAATTTTGAAATCTATTTCATGACCATCCACACAAGTGTGAGCCTCATGCTCACCAGAGCCTCCTCTGTTCTGCCATTTAAATTATATCTCCATATTGATGCCACTCCTAATCCCGTATATTATTTATTTTCAGTTTCATCTTTCTAGTTTTGAGCTCTCATCAGGATCCACATCATGCAGCAGATAAGTTACTAAATTCTAAGAAACATGATTATTGGTAACCCACACTTGCAGAACATGCTTAACTGAGGAATGGAGAAATGATACATTGAAGAATTGCATCCATTTATCACATTTCAAACCATATGAGATCAGTGTTATTTATTTTAATATATATCACTTGCAAATTACTGAAGAATCTCAAATCAGTTTTTTCCCCACAAGTCCATCAATGATCTTAGCCAAGGTTTTAGGTGCCAGCCCATGCTGGAGTATGCCAGACCAGAGCCAACATCCAGCACTTGTCGACATAGCAATTATTAATTATTTTGTTATTTTTGATTAAATATGCCTTTTTAAATACGTAGTATTCTAGCAGAAATCTAAGATAGAGAATGTCTGCCCAGTGCCTCCTCTAGACCAAGTTCTACTATGGATTAAGTAAAAACTAAGAGTACTTCTATAGCAAATACAGTGATATGGAAATGCATAAATAGAAGTACCAGAGTTGAGCAAATAAATGAGTATGAAGTCACATTACATGGAAGTGCTTTCCTGCTTGCAACAAGCAAATACAAGAAAGAATATGCATCTGAATTGCCAAAAAAAAGATCATTTTACATCATTCTGGAGTCTAAACAGAGAGGTGGGACAACCAAACACCATATGAATTCAATTTGCACGGATGAAATACATAGAAAAGATAGAAATACAGCTGCACAAGAAAATCTGAAATTCTAGCAGCAAGGCAAGTACTACCAGAGATAGAGAAGGTATGGAGAAGAGCTTTTTACTTAACTACATTTCTGGAATGTTATCCAATGCAAACCTGATCAAATGCTACCACAATTGTTTCCTTGAGTACATTGAGGGCCATTTTTAGCTATGTGATTACAAATCAAGAGGATACATGTTGAAACAAGGAGTATAAGTCAATCAATTAGTTCAACAAGATGAATGATCTTAGATCATCATGGAGGACCTAGAGTAGACATTATAAATGGCAACATTGGAAGTATATAATAATGACCAAAATATGAGACAGTTCAAAGTTTTTCTTTAAAGAGGATTTGGTGAAGGGATATAATATGATAAAAAAGAGAATATTTGCCACATTACAAGGACAGGCTTTGGGCACACAAGTTTGATTAGATGAAAATTTATAATCTGGCAACTTTTTTCCTTTATCTTGTCAAAACCCTTTTGTCCCTTTTGTTTAACTAAAGCAGGGTTGTTGTATCCTCTTAAATGAATCAAAAAGCTGAAATGGAAGGACAGCATAGGGTCTCCATGTTTGGACAGACATTATGTTTTATATCTGCAATACATGGATGTCAACATCTCTTGAGAAATTGAAACATGTTGACATTCTGCAGCTTTCTTGGGATGGAGTCTGTGTTTACAGGCCAGCTATATGGTAAGGTTTCATCAATTAACTTTAAAAGCTGGTGAAAAGATCAACAAGAGAGTGCAGTGATGATGTATATGCTTAAAATTGGTCAAATGTAAATAACAAATATGTAGTTTAAGATTGTCACAACATGGGTAGGGGCACTCATCTGAAACATATTCAGAGCTGAACAATGTATACGAATCACAGCATAAGAAAATGATGTGGCTGAGCATCCATATAATCAATAACCATCAATACCATGTCACAACAAGTTTATGGTGGAATGCTGCTCGTGAACTTTCCCTGGGCAGGCTTCTAAGAGCTCTTAATGGGCCAACTGCAGGGATGGTACTTGTGGGGTTAATTGCATAGAAAAAATTTCTTCCAGTAAAGGAGCCAACATCAAGATATAAAAATGTTGGATGATGGCCACGGCATAATTCTAGGTGATAAGCGAAAAGGATTTTGAGAGAGGGAACCTAAACAGACAATTCTACCAACAGGAAGAAAGAAAAAGAAGCACCTTTCAGCTGCAAATATGCTCAAACTTCAAATAAGATGCATGGAGAACTGGCCAAGATGATAAAGATACAAGTAATCCTGATAATAGTTTTAAAAACAAGAAGCTCGAATCAAGTCCAAGTAAGAAAAAGCATTCAGATGACAAAGAAGGGACGACTGTCTTCAAAAATTTTAGGAAGTAAGAGAAGCAATCAAGGTGTGAAATCAAAAGCATCAGATAATGTCCTACCACCACACAAGTGGCTACTCCAGAGCAGATTTTATATATTAGCAAAGCAACGGAAGTAGTTATTTACATAGTAGATCTTCTTTCCTTATGAGAACTCAACCAACCTTCCAATCGTGTTCTTATGTCTATATTTCCTCTCATGTTATCTGCAGTATGAATACTATTTCAACTGAGAGCATCTCAGTCCTTCAAACTGAGCTGGCGCTCTCAAGGGTGAACTATCTCGTGATATCCTAAGCTATATTTGGTTGTGTTGTGATTTCACATTTCATGCAAATTTTCTTTTAAGCAGACAGTTCTTAGGATGAACAAAAGTGACAGGTTAGGTCAGACTGCATCATTCTTTCCTTTAGGCATGTGATATAGAAATTTGAATAAGCAAATAAATATACATAAAGGCTATGCGTGTATCAATAAAGAGAAGACAATGAAATTCTTGATATACTACAAGCGACGTATGTGGTAACTAGGTTCATCAACCACTTCTTCTGGCTCAGACTAATAACAAAAATCCCCTGGACAATCTGACAGCAAGTTCACGAGGCATAGAGAATGAAAGAAATGGATGCCAAATTACCTCAATCCTCCTCTGCACTTTTGCTTCACCCTCTGCCTCAATGCTGTCCAATTTGAGCAATTGCATCATGAGCAACTCAGTCAATACAACAAACTCTTTCTCGGCAACCTTTGTTCCCCGGTGCACGGCAGAGTCCAAAGGAGAAACCTACACAAAGGCATGCATATCATCACCAAGTAAAGATCATTTACACCTTGGAGCCAAGTATTAATCTCTCCTGTTATCAAAAAATGCCACCTACCTTCTCAGCGAGCTTATCTACCTCAGTCCTAACACGAGCAACAGCTTCACAGGCCTTAGAGATCCCCTGGTCCCTCTTCATCTGCTCCAGCTTCCGCTCCTTGCTGGCGGGGTCCTCCAAAAGAACCACCTTCGACATGTCCTTGACCCCCGCCATGTGTAAACACTCGTCATTTTCCTTCTCTTTCCCTCTGAACAACAGCCTCTGTTCCTGAGGCTCTAAACCAGTCTCCTGGGCTAAAACCCTCTTCAATTCCCCTTCATACCAAGAGGAAAAAAAGAGAAAACACAGTGTAATTCACCAAGACTAGCCTTCGTTCAAACATCAAAGGAGCAAAGAGCAAGACCAGAATTAATAATCAAAGTCACCGAAGGAGCACTATTTCATGGAATAAATCAATCAAAATCCTTTTTAAAAAAAAAAAAAAAAAGAAAAGATGATTTGTTTAACAGAAATCAACGAGAAAACAATCAAACAAGTGGAAGAAAAAAAAAAAACCCCCAAAAATCACCTCCTGCTGTGGCATTCGGTCGAGATTGACGAATATACAAAAACAATGGGGCAAAAACTGGAGGAAAACAGGGGTGAAAAAAAAGGGATTACCGAAAGTGGACTGGGCTGGCACAGTGACCTCGTGCTGGTAGGAGCCATGGGAGACCTTAATCTTGATTATAGGCCCGGCGGCCCCGACCCCGTCTTCCCTCTTCTGGACCAGCATCCCTCCGGGCCTCAGCTCCCATTCTATCCCCTCTTTGTTCCCGTTATTGTTCTTCGAAACCGCCGGCTTCGAGCTCGATCTCCTCATCCCCGGCCAACCTCAAGGGACTAACAAGAAGAACTGGCGCCAAGAAAAAGCAAAAGGGACGGTCGGCGAGAAATGCGAAATGCTTTCTCCCTCTGTCTGCCTTCCCTCCCAGAGAAGAAAGGACTCAGCAAGCAAGGACAAAGGAAGGAAAAAGAGAGAGTTTCGTTGATAAAGAAACCGTGACAGCTTCACAGAAAAGGAGAGACCTTTTATAGATATGAGATGGGGGTACAGAGGAGGGTATGGTGCTTGTAGTTCAATGGGTTTGATAAAGGAGAGATTTTTATTGAGATGGAGCTTGGGGTGGGCCTAAACTTGGGTAGCAAGGGGTGCAGAGGGGGAGCAGGACATAGTTTTAGCGCATAAATAGGTTTGGTGAATATTTGGCTTGTACTGAAGAGCTTGCAGCATGTCTTTATTGGGACTAAAGGATTGGCTTCTTTTGAGATGGCAAACAGGGATTTGGGGGGAGATTTTATGGTGCTGAAATTTTACTTATCACATGGTAGGAAGGATGGTGGAAGGTCAATGGATGCGTGTTAAGTTGACATCTGAGGAGTTTGTTAGCGTTGGTTGGAAAAGGAAGGTGGTCCAGTGGATGCAGAGAGATGTGGACTGCACAACCTCCTTAGGGTGGTTGTGGAGAAGAAATGGATTCTGATGATAAGATTGGGGTTTGGTTGCTAGATCTTGTCTCAAGCTGATGAAGTCTCTTCTGATTGTTTATTTAATGGGATTGGGTTGTGGGAATTCTCGTGTCTCAAATCAGGTTGTCTACCATGTTGTCATGTGAAGTCATTACGTAGCATGCAGCACTAAGATATTTGGATTTAAGGACCAGGAAGGATAGATGAAAAAAAATAATCTAATTTGACCACAATATTGCCAACTTGAATACAGTGGCGAGGTTTATGCATTCAAATCTCGTGGGGCTAGAATCGAATCAGGTAGCAGAATGGGCCAGTAACAGGAGGTATGGGAAGGGTATTATCCCGTGGTTGTTGGATGGCTGTAATATTTGGCCCCTCTAAAATTTATACTCGGAGGATGATGTAACAATGGTCACCCTTTTGACCAAAACTCATCCATCCAAGAGTGGGGACTCTGCTCATGCTGTTTGATGAGATGCATCGTTCCATGCATTGCAGTTGCTCCCATCCAATCAAAACTATTGTGTTAAATGGATAAATATAAAAGAGATATCTAATGTGGTCTAATTTAATTAGGTTATCTAATGGTGATACATAACGAATTGAAAGATAACATATAGTCAAATAGATTTCTACATGCGTCTTTTTTTTTTTTTTAAAAAAAGTTTTATCCATAAAGAATTTTCATCCCAACCTAATCGAAACTCTTTCCATTAGAAGTATCAAACAATCATACTAGACTAACATGGCCTATATAAGTTACAACCTGCTAAGCCATCATGTCATGCCAATCTAGCATAGTTATTATTACAGACAATGCAGGGATGGCTCATGACATTGGAGGTGGCTCGATACAGTTCAAGGCTCACAGCGTAATTGAAGTAGGCTGTGCTATACCTGATACAGTCCATAAGTCTACCTATCTTGTTATTTTGTATGCTAATTTAAGAGGTTGTACCATGTTTAACACCATCCACTTTGTCCCAAGTTGGGCACAACACTAGCACGTATGTTCGTTCGAGAGGTGTGTCATGTCTAACATAGCCCACTTCATATCGGTCCGTTCATACCATGGATCGTTTAACTTATTTGACACCTTTTGTGATGCCCTCCAATAGTTCCACGTCAAAAAATATGATTGGTTGAGTGGTTTATATGTAGTAAAGCAAGAAGAACAAGGTACAATTGAATCCTTTTAAGCTATGATGGCCCAAGTTGGTGTGGACCTTATCCGTCTTGCTTTCTTGTAACGGAATGAGTCCGTGGTATCCGATAAATGATCCAAATTTTTTTGAACTCGCCTTATCCGTATTGTTTTCTTGTAAGGAAATGAGTCCGTCGCCTAGGGCTCGAGTCGTTACACCTTTACTTCTCATTAAAATAAAAATCAATCTGAATATGAGTTTATCATCTTATTTACTAAGGATTCCATCATAATTGTGGTATTAATTAGTAATGAATTTATCAAAATCTACTGAAATTTCCAATATCATTTATTGGATTTGTCCAAAGCACAGGTCATAAGAAGATTCATGCAATTTGCCTAGAGCATCAATAGGATTTGCCAAAAACACCAGCATTCTGCCCAAATGGCTGGGGCTGCATGCTGCAATAAATGAACATACTTTTTATTTCAGAATGGAGAATTTCTTTGCTCTCCAAATCGGTCCATGATGCAGACATGAACTAGTGAGAGACATTTTGCTGCCAAATGAGTTTTTGGCGGTGTTCCCATTCCAGCCCGAGTTTCATGAGATATCACCATCATCCAGCTACTCTCTCATTTATTTATTTATTTATTTATTGAGCGAAAGCTATTCCTCTCTTCTATATTAAGTTTTCATGTCCATTGCTTTCAATGCAATAATGAAGCCATATACTCCATCAACATCCAACCTTACTTCATTACTGCCATGGTGCCAAATTGATGTGATCCGTCGACCATCATCAAAATTCATTTGTATTACTTGGATTCTTGACTTGTGGCAGTTGGCATCCTTGTATATCTGAAATATAGGATGGTTCTAGTCTGAAGCTTCAAGATTCTTGTTTGTGTAAGGCTTTGCGTGTTGAATGGGTCAAGAGGATAATGATATCAAGCATCAAGGAATAGAATGGAGAAGATTTATTTTACTTTTATTTGACTCACCCTCACAATCCTTAATTTCTTTGTCATATTATATGTGATCTTCGACTCATTCTTCAGGTGGGGCATTGTGTGTGTGTGTGTGTTTCTTCCTCAAGATATAGAATTAGTTCTTCAAGTAGTGACTAGAAATATACATCTCATCAATTGCAGTGCTAAACAGTTGTTCAAACAAGTCATACTCCCACTTTGATCCTCTAATGCAACAGTTCAGCAAGCAAACATACATAGAGGGACAAGAGGCAGCTGATAATTCCTGAAATGTGGAAACAAACACAAAATAGCAAGAGGATTTTATCGCGCACTTTGCAGGGTGTGTGATGAGAAATTGATTCTTGGATATCTGATTTGAAGAGTTATGATCAGTGAAAATTTAAATGGTGTTGTATGGTAGTCGGTTGTTTTTGTATTCCATGTGACAATAGGTGGATGAGTGATGATTTTCTAACATAATCACAAACTAAATAAGTTTTCAATCTGAGGACTTATGTGACAGGAGGAGGTATGATGCGGATGCTGCACCAAAGGATAAGTCTTTGTACACCGCCCCTGTCCATGGGCTCGCACCGAGGGACCCGTCCATAGGTCTCGCATTGCTGATGCCTGGATCCCGTGCGGTTGAATCATTGCATCTGGTACAGGCCATGCTGCACTGGAGCAATGTGCAAAGACTTCCTGCGTAGTATCTGGTCAGGCCACATGCCTTCTTGGGCTTATGTCCAAAAAGTTTTAGACTTCCAGACCAGGCCACCCAGACCTGGCCTGAAATCCAATTGGGCCTAACTTAGCATTTGGATCAAAAGGATGAGCTTCTGCAAAAGTCCAGATTGAGCCAGGGAAAAGAAAAAGCCTTTGTGCATCTCGTGTGCAGTGCAAAATATACGTACTATGCATGATGATTGGTTACACATGCATGAAGAGCATTTTTATTCTCTCCGCATCGCATGTGCAGTTAACCACTGCATCCTATGCATGCATTCCTACGTCGCAGGTGATGAAGAAAAAGTTTTCCTAAGGAAGGAAAACTCGTTGTGCACCGGTGGACAAAGGGTTTTTGTTGATCCAAAATTTTCTAATTTGGGTCGGAGAGTTCCTGGCCCAAAGCTTTCTTGATCCCAGTCTCTAGACCCAACCTAACGAGAACGGGCTTGGGCCCAGGTCCATTTCCAGACATTGTTGTGGCGGGTCTTTTTTTATATAAAAAAAAAAAGCACGTCTCAACACACAAGGTGTCGTGGTCACCAACCCAAACACCCACACAGCATTAAAAAATCAAGTTGGCAGGCAATGGCACTGTTCCCATCTTCTGTAACAAATCCAAGAACCCTACGTACTCCATTGTCTCCCCCACCCCTTTTTATTTCTTATAAAAAAAATGACAGCTTCTTCGTTGCCAGATCCGAATCACGTTATCACATCGAGCACTGTTGATGGAGTACTCGCAGAATTCCTTTTGCTTTGCAACTTGAACCTCAACAGTACCACTTACGCTACATGCTGCACCTTCCCACATGGCTTGAACATCGCTATATACTATATGTAAAGTAAAGCAGCCCAACGTGATTTTCACCCAATTTTTTTTTTTTTTAAAAAATAAGTAGAGCCCATTGTGGCAGATGATTTCATATCAGGCACTGCCTGCTTGAAATTCACCTACCGCTTTGCTCTTTTTTTTTTTTTTTTTTCTGTTTGTGTTTACACGCACAAATTTTTAAATAAATCTCCAATACCAAACTCTCAGTGGAATGACAATTATTTATTAATTAGATACTTTGCCTCTTAATTATATCATTTTTTGCAAGTTAAACTTTTAATTACACTATATGCTTCATTAAGATCGATAAGTAACAACTTCTTTTCAAATTAGACGATCTAGCATCGCAGCCCAATATTTTATCTTAAAAAGACTAGTCAAAAGATATCATTTGAGCTCCTTAATTTTATACAAGTATTCAAAGTCTTTTCAATATATAATCGATACGAGATTAAATACTTATACGTATAAATTCTTACATACTTTCTCGTTCAAATCTGTCATTCTTGTCAGACTAAAGATTGGCATTCAAATCACATAAAAGCACATGTATAGTATCTCTTAATTCATATAAATCATGAGATGAATTAGTTGAAAGATATTATTTGGACTTCTTAATCCTATATAAATAATCCTATAAGTATAAAAGGTTTTTTTATTATATAAATAATATGAAGACTAAATACTTATTAGCATGAATTTTTGCATACAACGTACATAGACTTTTTTAAGAATCTAGATTATCAATTGCACATGACATGCAACACGCCAGAAAATAACTAAACCAACGCACCACGCAACATGCAAATTATGCACTCATCATTTATCTATCTAGTAGATATGGGACCACCATCTCGTGTTGCATGTGCCCTGTTCTAAGTTCTCATATAACTGGTCACCATATGCTTCTAGACCTAATGTTGGATCTTAAATAAATATTTAAGGTCAACTTGAACCCGAAGGCATAAATCGACCTAATTAATGTGTTCGTCTAACTCTGGCTCTAAGTTATGACTCTAAAATCGAGCAGGTTTCAGACTAATCTAGCTGCTTTGTGACCCAACCTGATCTGGCCTAGCCTGCTAATTAACACCCAATTTATTCACAACTATCACCTGAACGCACATGAGTCCATTTTTGGATTCCCGGCCGAGAAGGGCTGGGACTTGTTTAACTAGTTGAATGTCGACTAAACCGGGCCTAATATTTTAGCCCATTAATTGTACCAAAGACTATGGCTCTCTATATATGATCTTTTCATTCTCTCTGGGACATTAATTGTGCCATCATTTCAATTAATTGGAAAGGCTGAGCTCACCATCTCGATCTCATTCTCATTCACCACCACCTGAAATATTAGTCGGCTATAATACTGAGGGCCTCACTGGTTTCATGGCTTTAATTAATTTCCGTGATTCTTTCACTTGCCTTGACCTGATTGGCCGGGAGCCTGAATAGATTACTGGACTAGTGCATATTACATCTCCATTCCCATTGGATGGCACGTAATGGTGATATAATTTCTGTTCAATGATTATGAATCTCTGTTTTGTAGGCTGTTTTTGAGAAGTCATATCAATGACATGATTTGCTGGGGGAACCTTCTTTCTGCTCCACAATATTGTACTGATGATGAGGAATAATTCTATGAATATATATTTCACGCAAGGATACAAAAGGGCTTCGTGCAGTACCTAACACACACATATATATATATATAGAGAGAGAGAGAGACCTGTTAGAAGAATAAACCATCCCCAGCAATCGCGTGTCGTTATGCTAAACCACTTTGAACGCAAATGCATGTCTCTTTTGTTGGATAGTAGCTAACCGATATGATTTCTTAATTAGTTGGGAAGGACAGCTCAGCCCAAGGGATTAGCATACAAAACTAAAAGGTGATAGCTAGAAGAGCAAATTAAAGAAGACCTCCCCCTAATACGACGGATAGGGATCGAGGCTTTTGCTTTGAATGATGAAAACCATATATATGGCATGCAAAGCCAATTAGTCCTGCGTGACATGGCTATCAATGACAATCATAATGAGCAAAGGTATTGATGCCCACTCCACTAATTAAGTAGTTTGGTGCGTCGTCTTGTCCACACCCCCCAACATGCAATTCATGCTCACACACAGAGCCAACGGTTATATATGTTTGCTCAACTTTGCGTGCAAATGGTAAGCATGCATGCAAATGGTACGTCTCCACATGCACGGATTGCTACCCCCGGCCACTCGTGTGTGCCGATTTTGCATGCTCATGAAAAGGTTTAATTTTGAACTGATGAACTGATAGACCATGCAGCAAGCTGGTTGTATGGGAGGTTTATGGAAATTATTGGGGTGAAAAGGACAGTTTTGGGGAGATATGGATGAATTCGGGGCCGTCGACATGCACTTTTAAAGGAAGGAAAGGAAGTGCTTGCAATGGATCCTTTCATGTTTTCTTTGTTTTATTTATAGTGTGGCTTGAAAGCGAAGTGTCATGGTGGTGGGCACTATACTCTAGTTTGTGTGGAGGACCACTATATGGCCTCATGCAATACAAAGGGGAATCCTGGACAGTACAAAGAAGAAAGCAAAGCCATAATGTAGCATGGGGGCAGCTGATCAGAGAGTGACTTCATCCCCGTAAAGCTCTAAGAATTTAATTTATGGATGGCCACCCCATATGGCTTTCTCAATATTTCTGTGTTCTCTCTCACTTCTCCGATCGAGAAAGTATACTCAATATATATTCCTGCAGCTTCCTCCTATACTCAACCGGTTTCAACCGAGACTGATCTCATGGACGGATCGACGTGTCCTGACCCCATATGTATGTCCTGACCAATCTTATCTCATGGCTACGTCAGCGGTGCACTTGGCACGAGCAGAGGAGCCGGCCAATTATTTAGTGCATGGCCTTCTATCTCAGTCTCACACTGGATCGATCACTGCTAGCTAGCAAGCAAGCGTCGTGATAGGGTTTGATGATTGGACAAGTCCTTGAGGTGCGGTGCATAAAAGGACGCATGACTGTGATCGATTCGGCGCGTTCATATATATGGACTTCCCGGCCGGTGGCAACTGATAGAAGAAGATTCAAAGGCCGTGAGGTTCCCTAGACGTACACGCTGCTGCTTGCTAAATTATTAATGTCTTCGCTAAGGTTTGGAAGTGACAAAGTTGTTATACGAAGCTATGACAGGGAGAGAGATCGAGGGAGAGTCGAAGAGCTTGAGAGAGACTGCGAAGCAGGGCTTAAGAAGAGCCCATTTTTCAGCACCGACATGTTGGGTGATCCCCTATGCAGGATCCGCAACAGCCCGGCATATGAGATGTTGGTATGTATATAATTCTCCCTCTACCTATGATCGATCTCTTAATTTGTTTTGTAGTTCGTACTCTAGCTTCTTATGTATATATATATCTATCTATCTAACCCAGGGCCCTATATATGCCAGGTGGCTGAATTGGGAAATGAGTTGGCCGGAGTTGTTTGCGGCTCCATCAAGGTCGTCAGAGCCGGTGGCTTGCCGGAGGGCCGAGCCAAAGTCGGATACATACTCGGTCTCAGGGTGTCGTCTCTGCATCGACGGAGAGGGATTGGCACAAGCCTAGTCTTAAGAATGGAACAGTGGTTTGTAGCCAACCTTGTGGATTATGCATACATGGCCACTGAGAAGGACAACGAGGCCTCGGTCAAGCTCTTCACAGATATGCTTGGCTTCATCAAGTTCCGAACACCTACGATGCTGGTGAATCCGGTTGGCCACCGGATGATTCACATCTCTTCAAGTGTGGAGATAAAGAAACTCGATATAGAACAAGCAGGGATCCTTTACCGCAGAGTCATGAGCTTGACCGACTTCTTCCCGCAAGACATCGATAGCATATTGGCAAACAAGCTAAGCTTGGGCACCTTTGTCGCATATCCACAAGGGCAATCGTGCGATGGATTATTGCATGGTGATCCATCGACGCCGACGAGCTGGGCAATGCTGAGCGTGTGGAATTCTGCGGCAGTATTCAAATTAAAGGTAGGAAGAGCTCACCAGTCCTGCGTTTTGATGGCAAAAGCCTCGAGGTGGATGGATCAACTACTTCCTTTTCTTAGAATCCCAGTCTTGCCTAATATTTTCTCTTGGTTCGGGTTCTATTTCATGTATGGCTTGCATGCTCAGGGACCAGAATCCGAGTCACTCATGAGATCTTTGTGTCACCATGTCCATAACATGGCAACCAAGTGCAAGGACTGTAGAGTTATCGTTACAGAGGTCGGAGGCCGAGATGTCATTAGGGCTTACATTCCTCACTGGAAATTGTTATCATATTCAGAAGATATTTGGTGCATCAAAGCCCTTAACAACGAGAAAGGAGGAGCAGCCTTATATGAATGGACTAAAGCACCGCCGCCAGCAACCCTTTTCGTCGACCCCAGAGAGGTGTAAAAAGATAGAATCACCAAGCATATATAGAAACATCAAACACTAGTCCAGATCGAGAGGCCCATCTTGACTTTGAAAGGCATTTTCCTTGTTACTTGTAAAGCATTAAGCATTGGCTTTTTTCATATAATTTCTTCTTCTCTCGGAAGAACGCTAGCTGTTGGCTTTTTCCATCTGAACTCCACATATATGGTTCAATATATATAACTACCGTTTGTTCTCCTTGGCTGAAATTAGTAATGAATCATGCTATGAGATCTAAATCTAGAAGGCATCGATCGGTCACCCTCACCTAGTAATTAAGATGGCATTAGCCTTCCGAAAACTTTCACATGGCTCCGAATTTCTGACAGCATGCATGTTGAAACGTAATTAGAAGACTGTTATCAAGTGGATCGAATATCTATGATGCTAGAAACTTGAATTTTATTTCAGAATGAAATTGATTTTCTATACATATATATCACCTTCAAGGCTATACATGTATTCAAATAGGACATTAATATGTTGTTACAGATTGAGTGGCTACTCATGTTAATTACTCGATCGTTACTCAGTACCGATTCTTCTCAGTCTCTTCTCCTTCGCTTTCGCAGGCTCTTATAATTAATATTTGGTTCTCTAATCGTATGGATTATATATATGGTAGAGTGGTGTGATATTACTGACGTATATCAATGTACTACTTCAACCACTAGATTAAGTCTAGCATGCATCTTTTATTAGCTTCGGCATGTTATTCTTGGATTGCTCAATTAGTTCTCAGCTTACAGGTAAGAAGTTGCCATCCCAATTGCCACATGCAGCCAAACAAGCACTGAGATGGGTCCAGGTATTCATCTATGAGCAAGAAAGCCACTATGTCAACCACCTTGTCCTTCTCATTAGGTGTGCTATCAGTTACGTGTCACAAAACAATCGATCGCCAGGGGCGTCCGCCAGTGATGATGATGCTGGAGGCAATTTGCCTGATGAATTGAAAAGGCACTGCTGCTGGAGCTGGAGTATATATTTTACTCGACGGAAGAACTGATGATATATGTATAATTAATTAGATCTTCAGATTTTGCTACAAGGTCTTGGAGTTTCTATCATGAAAATAAACAATTAAATTATACCTTCAATTGAAGCAGGCCTACGAAGGAAGAATAATAGATCATATGAGCAAATAAATAACAGTAAATCAAGACCGTGAGGAAAAAAAAAAAGAAGGAACATATATGCATTAGTCACAAAGAGTAAGAACTAAAGCAGGCTTAGCACAAATGGAGAAATGCATGATTCGATGGCAATATTGATTAAGTGCCAATGCGATCTTACAAGCTTGACAGAATCATCGGCATAAAGAAACAATATTAATTGCAAGTCATCATTTGAGGTATTGCGGGGTTGGCCCAGTACAGAAGAAAATCCAGACTTCAGGACTATGGTAACAATGATTGTTCTCCACAATGATGATGAATACGTTCCTCCGAACATAGTTTCAATCATCATATGAGGGCGCCAAGCTTAGATCCATTGCTAACACTGTGGACTCTTGGCTCTATTTTATGATGACCTAACAACTGCCAGGCCTTTTGACTATTAAGTAGTAATTAAAAGAGTATGCATATATTTGGCTTGTTAACCAAACAGATGTAGAAGGACAGGTGGGACAGGAAGGATGAGCAGAGATGCTTCATCAGTAAAACCTGAAAAGATTGATAGTTGATCGTACGACCGCCAGAGCAACTTCTAAAGAATCTATGATTGCTCATGTTGTTCCGTTTTTGGTAAATATTTACATTTAGGAATAAGAAAATATGAGTTAGGAAAAGTCACAGCTTTCAGAATGACTATTCCACCAACTATTCCTATTTGTCACTTCTCGAATTTCTTATATGACTCACAGTTGACACAGTTTTTGTCAATTTAAGAATAGGAATAAGCGGGAACGTTATAGGTCATCCCACTGTTGAAATAATTATTCTCAGGATATGCTGGTTTGACCAAAGAAGTTATCTGATCCTTTTATGAACTTAATTATGCATTCCATTTCACTTGTTGGTTCTGCTGCTGCTTCTTCTTCTTCTTCTTTTTCCATCAAAAAAAAAAAAAAAACTCTTGCAAAAGAGGCAGCTAGAAACTAGATTTTGTATATTCTTAACTTCTTTTAATCAAGCTTTTTGACCTTTTTGCTTTCTTTTTCCCGTGTGAAAGCATTTTCCAGATGATTATTCTTGTCTTTAAAACTTATAAAAATATCTCTACCATGCAATAACTAAAAACTGTTTAGAAGGCGTGAAACTTATTTTGAAGCTCGTACCTGTGATCTCGAACCTATTTAAAAGAGACTTGCCAGATGATGCTATCGAACACTATTCTTGTCATTGAAAATTATAAAAGTATCTCTACCATGCAGTCACTAAAAACTGTTTGGAAGGCGTGAAACTTATTTTGAAAGCTCGCACTTGTCTCAAACTTATTTAAAAACACTTACCAGATGATGCTATCAAACACTATTCTCGTCTTTGAAAATTATAAAAATATTTCTACCATGCAAACCCTGAAAACTCTTTAGAAGACATGAAACTTATTTAAAATGTAGCACTTGTCTCAAACTGACCAAACGTTATCTAAAATTATAAAAGTATCTCTACCATGCAGTCAAAAACTGACCAAACTTATTTTGAAAGCTCGTACCTGTGATCTCGAACCTATTTAAAATAGACTTCCCAGATGATGCTATCAAACACTATTCTTGTCTTTGAAAATTATAAAAGTATCTCTACCATGCAGTCACTAAAAACTGTTTGGAAGGCGTGAAACTTACTTGTCTCAAACTTATTTAAAAACACTTACCAGATGATGCTATCAAACACTATTCTCGTCTTTGAAAATTATAAAAAATATTTCTACCATGCAAACCCTAAAAACTCTTTAGAAGACATGAAACTTATTTAAAATGTTGCACTTGTCTCAAACTGACCAAACGTTATCTAAAATTCAACTCCGAACCTTATGCTTCCTTTTCTTTCTTTCCTTTTCTTTTTTAAAATTTTCGGATAAAAATGTGCCTAAATTCTCACTCTTCAATTTTAAGCACCACAATTCTTGTACCACAGAAAAACAGCAGAGTCCCACCTTGATGCAAGAACCACAAATCTGCTTGAAAATATTAGCAGTACAAGAACATAGGGACAGCCTAAACCTTGCGATCCAAGCCTTGCTTAGAAGTTTTATGACGGCTAACAGACACGTTGCAATTAGGAGTTCTGTCCAAATTATGAAATTGTTTTAGATCGTCACGTATGACAAAATAGAAGTCACGCAGGACACACCTCAATCTTTCTCCAGTGTTGGAATTTAAATCTTTGTCCCCCTCCATTCCTTGGCCATCGGCCACGCACTGCGATAGAGGGCGACGTCGCCCCTCTCGAACGAGTAGTCCAAAGGCATCAACTGTGAGTGCGTGACTCGCTGGGCCCACTGCACATCGGCAGTGGATGACGCACCACCAGTCACCTGTTGCATCTAATCCGCAGGTTACCCTTTTTCTAATATTTTTAAGGGAAAAATCTTTGCGCATGACGCGTGATGATTGATTGCACCCGTGTGATATACATCTGTTAGAATTTAAAATAATATTTAAAATTTAAATCTGGTTAGATGAAGTGAATTGCATTCGTTCTCTTTCTTAGAAGATTTGCCTAATCCAAGTATGATTACGAGATAAGCCAAATGCCTCGTGATCGTCTTCCAAGTTTATCTGTTTTCTTGAGATTATCTTTTATCAAGTGGAAGAGTTGTATTTATTCTAAAAAATAAAACAATCCTTGATCCAAGTTAACCATCGGGTAAGTGGACAAATAAATGGATACATACGGGTCAGGTTTGACCCATCATGGGCGGATCTGACCCAAGTTTGTAACATTTCCCACTCGCACGTGATGGGGTCAACTTAGATCCGAATCACCATAACCTCAATATACCAATCACTTCATACTAATGCAAGAAACCCGTATGACCCGCAAGAATACTCGAGCATATCGCTATGTATCAGTTAGGAATACATAGTCACTCGTCAAAAGAAAGAGACTCAACACAATATCTTGCAATACCCCAGACTCTCTCTATTTTATCGGTTCAAGCATATCTGATCCCTCTATTAATTAATCAATCGAGAACATGCTTAACCACTTTCATTACAATGTAATCACAATTATAATACCCACCTTAAATAGGCAGCATAATTGGCCAGCCAGTGAATATATGTACGGATGTTAATAAGAGTAGTTTCCTTTTCAACTAGTAACTCTCCAACTCCAATTAGCTACTTTCCTAGACGTGCTCCTTTAAACAGAATCATCATGGCTTATAGGTAGCATGCTAAAGTAGCAACACTAAATTATAATTTTTGAGCTACTGCAAAAGTCAAAAGGGTACAAATTTGAGATCCAATAATCTCAAGGGTCTCGCATAGTAGAGAAGCAGGGACCATTCTCCTACTAACCCTTTGTCCTTTTAAGCACATGTGGTGTGAATCACATGCTACGATGTTGACTTCTCCTTAAGAGAGTACATATCTTATTCGTTCAGTAACTTCAACATAGTAGACTTAAGTCCAGACACATCTTAGTATCTAACCTGAGTTATTCACATTTACTTGCTAACCTCCTAATGAACTCATATCTGGCTTTTAACAGGTTAAGTAAATATCCCTTTTAGTATTTACTTCGATCATTAGGTATTCAGAATAATCTCATCTTGACTTTTATTTTTCATGTCAAGGCGATGTTTGTTTTGAGCCATCTCTTTCAATATAGCCTAGCTATATGCTCAAAATAGTCTAATCTCCACACACACGCAGTGCATAGAGTCGATTGTCATGCGAGAAGACCAATCTCCAACCTGTTGATATGCTTTATTATGTACTCATGAACATTCTTAACAAAACAATCAACCAATCACATATGTGTACAATCCTTATTAGTAGATTATGGCTTGTCTAAATGAAATTCCATTATATCAATGAGTTTATAGCTCAATAGTTCATAAGTACATTACAATTTACATAAGCCCAAAGATCTTACATGATATGCATAAACATTTCGGGCTAATGGCTTAGTGAAAGGATCAGCAAGCATTCGATGAGTAGAGATATATCTCAATTCAACTTGCTCTTTGGCAATTATATCTCTTACATACTGATATTTAATATCGATATGCTTAGACTTGCTATGATACTTGGGATCTTTTAAACATGCTAAGGCAGCTTGATTATCACAATGTATAACAACTGGACTCGCACTATCATCAGCAATATTCAGATGTTTTAAGAACCTTTTTAGCCAAACAACTTCTTGTACTCCTGCTAAACATGCCACAAATTCAGCTTCCATTGTTGATAAGGCCACACAACTTTGTTTCTTACTAAACCAAGTAATGACGACATCATTTAGTAAGAAAACATAACCTGAAGTGGACTTCCTATCATCTGGATTTCTAGCCCAATCAGCATCTGAGTATTCTTTTAAGTGCAAATTTGATCCTTGATAACATATACAATATTCTACCATGCCTTTCAAATATCTCAATATTCTCTTAACCGCCTTCCAATGTTTGATTCCAGGGTTCGACTGAAAATGACTCACTAAACAAACGCATAGCAGCTGTCTGGCCTAGTACACACCATAGTGTACATCAAACTTTCAATGGCTCTGGCATAAGGCTTTTTGTTCATCTCCTCCTTCTCTCGAGGTGTGATGGGGCACATGTTTTGGCTCAGGACTTCTCCTTTAGCTATTGGGGTATCACAAGGATTACAATCCTTCATTTTAAATCGTTCCAAAATCTTCTCAATATAAGATTTTTGAGACAAAGCTATAAGTTTTCTTGAACGATCTCTTATTATCTTGACCCCCAAAATATAAGATGCCTCTCCCATATCCTTCATGTCAAATTGAGAAGATAACCATTCTTTGACTTCTATGACAAATCATTGACGTTTCCGGCCAACAAAATATCATCAACATATAATGACAATATTACAAATTTTCCTTCAATGGCTTTTATGTAGATGCAATGGTCTTCACTTATCATTTCAAAATTATATGAAACAACTACATAATGGAATCTTATATTCCATTGCCTTGATGCTTGTTTAAGGCCATAAATTGACTTTTTCAATTTGCAAACTTTGTGTTCTTGACCTTCTACTATGAAACCTTCAGGTTGTTCCATATAATCTCTTCATTAAGTTCACCATTGAGGAAAGCCATTTTAACATCCATCTGGTGCAATTCAAGATCTAATTGCCCCACAATGGCTAGAATCAAACGAATAGAGGCAAATCTTACAACTGAAGAAAAAGTGTCCTGTAGTCTATACCCTCTTGTTGAGTATAACCTTTAGCAACGAGTGGGCTTTATATCTCTCAATTGACCCATCAACATTATATTTTATCTTGAGAACTCATTTGTTCCCAATGGCCTTACGCCCTTTTGGTAGGTCAACTAAGTCCTAGACATCGTTACTTTTCATTGAGGCTAATTCTTCCTTCATAGCATTCTCACATTGTTCTCTGGCTTGGCAGTTAAATGCTTCATCCACAGTTCGAGGTTCTTCTTCTTCTATGGGAGCAATCATAAATACTTCCCCTTCTATTTCAAACCTTGATGAGGAACGGGGTTTCTATAACTCCTCCTCAGATCAGGTATTTAAGAAGAAGATTCATCAGGTAATATATTATTTTTTTGAGGTAGATGAGGTTCACCCATAGTTATCTCATGATCCATTTCTTCTATCTCATAAAGAGAAGTAGTTTTATCTACCTCACCTCGACTTGGAAACTCATTTTCAAGAAATACTACATCCCGTGATTCAATCTCGGATACAGTTCCATCTAATTGTTCACCAATAAACACATATCCCTTTGAAAATTCACAGTATCTTATAAAGATACATTTCCGTTCTCTTGGGCCTAACTTTCCATACTTATGGGTAGTATCATGGAAATATGCAGCTGACCCTCAAGGCCTTAGATTGTCTAAATTAGGTTTTCTACATGTCCATAATTCATAGAGTTGATGGAACTGACTTGGAGGGCACACGGTTAAGTATATAAGCAACTGTCATCAATGCATCATCCCAAAAGGAGATCGGCAAACTAGCCTACGCCATCATTGACCTAACCATCTCGAGAAGAGTCCGATTTCTCCTCTCAGCTACTCCATTCTGTTGTGAGTATCGGGAATCGTTAATTGTCTTATTATTCCCTTCTCATTATATATTGCCTTAAACTGATAAGACAAATATTCTCGTCCACGGTTCGTTCTTAAGGCTTTGACCTTTTTCTCAAGTTGATTCTCAACTTCATTTAAATATTGTTTAAAGCATTCTAATGCCTTTGACTTTTGAGAAATAAGGTAAACACGGCCATAACGCGAGAAGTCATCTATAAAAGTAATGAAATAAGAGGCTCATGCCTTGCCCTCACACTCATTGGACCACATATATCCGAATAAATTAATTGTAAAGGTAAATTTGCCCTAACTGCTTTGCCAAATGGTTTTCTGGTTATTTTTCCAGTAAGACAGTGCTCGCACATGGACAAATTCACTTTAGCTAAAGGACCCAGCAATCCTTCTCTTGCTAATCTATTCATTCTATTTTGTCCAATATGCCCTAATCTAGCATGCCAAATCTTGTCATTAACACTATCAGCACTAAGAGGCAACCATTGAATAACAACCATGCACATAATTACTATGAGGTTCAATGTCTAACACCATAAAACCATTTAACAAATATCAAGAAACCAAATGAACAACATCATTAAAGATGTCAACACAATTACCATGAAAATTTAAAGTAAAACCCATTTTAAGAAGAACAACAATGAATACTAAGTTTCGTCGAATATCCGGAGCGAAGAGAACATCATGCAAGTAGAACGTTCTTCCACCATGCAACTGAAGCTTGCATGTGCCAATTCCCTTGACTTCTATTCTTGCATTATTCCCTATGTATATC
Source organism: Calamus simplicifolius (assembly GCA_900491605.1). Lineage (NCBI taxonomy): Eukaryota > Viridiplantae > Streptophyta > Magnoliopsida > Arecales > Arecaceae > Calamus > Calamus simplicifolius. The sequence goes on from UESW01004265.1 coordinate 117,044, forward strand.
CATTTGCTCCCAACTGGCAGTCGACGAAACTCCACATAGGCAGCTTGTTTTCTAGCTACATGGTCTATGGCTCCTGAGTCTATTGTCGACAAAGGATAAGAGTCAGTAAGCAATACAATGCTAGAAACATATATTTCACCAAGAGCATTAGGACAATGTATTACCTTATTTTGCTCTGAGCATTCACTAGCATTTCAACTTTGACTTGTCCTTCTTCTTCTTCCCGAAGAACTTGCCCTTGCCTTTGTTCTTTTTGAACTGTCCAGCAGCACAATTCTTACCATTACCTTTGCCATCTTTCTTCCAGAAGTGCTTACGCTTTTTACCAGGAGCACCCTTGGATCCTTCAACAACATATGCATGTCCAATAGACCTTAAGGATTCCAGGCGTTCAACCTCCAGCTCAGCATGTCGAGCTACATCAGTAAAGGTCTTGATACTCTCATTATGGGTAAGATTTTGCTTCATAGTATCCCAATTATCTGGAAGAGAATGGATCACTCCCTGTACCTGTTGCTCATCAGTCAGAATGTGCTCAGCATTTTTCAGCTCTCTAATCATACTCGACATCTTTCGGAGATGTTGTGCCATTGAATGATCAGGACGCTTCTTATAACTATCGAGCTTAATAGTAAAATTTGCCTTAGCTTACTTGTACTGACTCCAGCAAATCTCTCTCTTAGGGCAACCCAGACCTCATGAGCCAAAGGATACTGCTCATACTCACAAACAAGGTCATCTTCCATAGCGCTTATCAATATGCCCTTAGCTATGGAGCCTTTCTTTTTCCAAGCTTAATAGATCTCCTGGTCTCGCCTTTGCTGGACACCATTACCTTGACCAAGATCTTCCATTGTATGGTTAACAGCTTCTAAAGCCTCTTGTTCCTCTAGAACATACTGTATCTTAAGATACCAAACATAATTGATGTGGCTGATCCAGCACCGTTAGAATAAACGGTAGCGGCAGGTAACGGAGGTCCTCCCCTAGCCCCGGAACCTCCTCCTTATCCGACATCAGTGTTGGTGTCGCCAAGCGTTCGCCTGAAGGACTCCATCTTCAAGGGGTCATTTAACCCTTAGCTCTGCCGAACATCCAATAAGACCCCGAACATCTCAACCCCGAGACCCCCCTCAGGTCTCGAGGTGCACAAGCATCATCTTATCCCCGAGACCCCCTCCGGTGTCAGGGTGAGGTCAGTACATCTCAACCCCAAGACCCCCCTCTGGTCTCGGGGTGCACAAGCATCATCTCACCCCCGAGACCCCCTTCGGTCTTGGGGTGAGGTCACTGCATCTCAACCCCGAGAACCCCCTCCAGTCTCGGGGTGCACAAGCATCATCTCACCCCCAAGACCCCCTCCGGTCTCGGGGTGAGGTCACTGCATCTTAACCCCGAGACCCCCTCCGGTCTCGGGGTGCACAAGCATCATCTCACCCCCGAGACCCCCTTCGGTCTCGGGGTGAGGTCACTGCATCTCAACCCCGAGATCACCCCTCCGGTCTCGGGTGCACAAGCATCATCTCACCTCCGAGACCCCCTTCGGTCTCGGGGTGAGGTCACTGCATCTCAACCCCGAGACCCCCCTCCGGTCTCGGGGTGCACAAGCATCATCTCACCTCCGAGACCCCCTTCGGTCTCGGGGTGAGGTCACTGCATCTCAACCCCAAGACCCCCCTCCGGTCTCGGGGTGCACAAGCATCATCTCACCCCTGAGACCCCCTTCGGTCTTGGGGTGAGGTCACTGCATCTCAACCATGAGACCCCCCTCCGGTCTCAGGGCGCACAAGCATCATCTCACCCCCGAGACCCCCTTTCGGTCTCGGGGTGAGGTCACTGCATCTCAGCCCCGAGACCCTCCCTCCGGTCTTGGGGTGCACAAGCATCATCTCACCCTCGAGACCCCTTCGGTCTTGGGGTGAGGTCACTGCATCTCAACCCTGAGACTCCCCTCCGGTCTCGGGGTGCACAAGCATCATCTCACCCCCGAGACCCCCTCTGGTCTCGGGGTGAGGTCACTACATCTTAACCCCGAGACCCCCTCCGGTCTCGGGGTGCACAAGCATCATCTCACCTCTGAGACCCCCTTCGGTCTCAGGGTGAGGTCACTGCATCTCAACCCCGAGACCCCCCCTTCGGTCTCGGGGCGCAGAAGCATCATCTCACCCCCGAGACCCCCTCCAGTCTCAGGGTGAGGTCACTGCATCTCAACCCCGAGATCTCCCTCCGGTCTCGGGGTGCACAAACATCATCTCACCCCCGAGACCCCCTCCGGTCTCAGGGTGCGGGAGCAACGCTCAGTACGTGAACCGACATTCGAACCAAACGACAACTTCGAGCCACCTGGAGCGCCCACGTGGCCCGCCGTGCGCCCGTGGCTGCTAGCGACCATACCTCATAACGACGTATGGTGCATTGTATGTATCACTGTGCTTGACCATGCCCCGTTATGGAGTACGATTCACTACCACTTGCAACTGTGCGCGGTCATGTCAAGCAACAACACGCACCAAATGCGACCGTGGCTGCCAGACACCTATGAAGCTATACTGACAGGTAACATATGACGCCTCCGGTGTGCACGGTGATGGTACGACCCATCAGTGTCGAGCCTCACCTTTTTGTCCGTTATCACACAAGGCTCCCCGAAATCAGCAATCTTTCGGGACAGAAAGGTGGGTCTCTGAGCAGGTATAAAAGACCAACCTCTCACTGTAAGTGGCTCTCTCGAAAACTGAGTTTTTCTAGTCTTCTTCTTCTTAGTAAAACCCTAACTCTTTAGCCTCTTTGGCTAGCAAGTTCTAGTCTGTCCCCAAGTGATTAACTTGAGCGTCGGAGGGTCCCCACCGGAGCATCCGGTCTTCGGGGACTTTTCTTGCAGGAAGTTCGGCGAGGAGGATGTCCGTTTTCCCTAGCGCTAGAAGAATGTGACTTGGCGTCAACAGATTGGCGCGCCAGGAAGGGGGGATTGAAGAAAAGAATAGCCTCGAACCTGTTATTGACTTCTTCCTCCTCAAGCTCTTAAACAATGGTAACGACTCGTGCATGAGAGGCCATCGTCAGTCATGCTGGGGGGCAGCGTCAAAGGGCTGATCAGCCCGCAGCTGGCCCCTCAGCCCCTCAGCCGACGCACCTGCACCAGCACCGGTATAGAAGCTTCAGGAAGATCGGTTTGCTGCTCTTGCCGCGCAAGTTCAATCCTTGGCCACAATGGTCCAAGGCCTGCAACATTAGGCGGTGATTGCACGGCAACCAGAACCCCTCCCATCGGTGCTAAGAGTCCCTCAGCCCAGTCAACACTCAATTCGGAGGAGGTTTTCTGCCCGAGAAGCCTGCCCTCACCGCACTTCACTAAGCCTCATAGCAGCAAGGCCTCCAAGCGGGTCCGCTCGCCCTCTCGCCGTGTCAGCGCGTCCCCCAAGCGACGACATGAGAAGGAAGCGGAGCATCCCCGTCGGCCTCCCCGCCGCCCCTCCTCTTCCTCAGACTCTTCGAGGGAGGGGTCCTTCGATGGCGGGGTAGCCCGCCGGGCAAAGAGAAGACTTGATGAGTACAACCAGCGGTTGGAAGAGCTCAGCCGCAGGATTACTAACCCTCTAGAGATAGACTATGACAGCCGTCCACCGCTGTCTCGCCGCATCATGGAGGAGCTTATCTCCACTCGGTTTCATCTTCCTCAGTTGGACCCTTATGACAGGACCACAGACCCCCTGGACCACCTGGAGAGTTACAAGGTTCTTATGCAGGTCCAGGGGGCAACCGATTCGCTCATATGCATCGCTTTCCTAGCCACCTTGAAGAAAGCTGCCCGAGCCTAGTATTCCCACCTGCCGCCGCGAAGTATCGACTCCTTCCATCAGCTGGAGAGGGCCTTCCTGGCCCACTTTGATGCCTGCAGGAAGATTCCAAGGGTAGCCGATAGCCTCTTCTCTGTCCAGCAAAAGGGTGGCGAGTCCCTTCGGGACTACGTCGCTCGGTTCAAGAGGCTGCCCTGGAAGTTTACAATCTTGAAGACTCAGTGGCCACTTTGGCCTTGAAGTGAGGGCTTCGCCCGTCTCGTTCGCGTATTCCCTTGACAAGAAGCCGCCCGGCTCCTACGCCGAGCTCTTGACCCGGGCCCAGAAATACATTCGAGCTGACGATGCCGACTCCTCCCAATGCGAGGCTAGTGGGAGCATCTCCAAGAAACCAACCCGATCGGAACCTGTTGAAGCTCGCCCAAAAGACTGAGCCTCCTTACCGGCCAAACAACCATCCCCGAGCCCCTGCACCAAGAGATGGACCCTACACCCCATTGCTCGCCCCGATATCATAGATCTTGCTCGAGATTGAAGGGGACCCTTATCTTCAGCGCCCTCCTCCAATAAACCCGAAGATCCCTCGCAACAAGAACCTCTACTGTCGTTATCACCGGGATCACGACCATGACATTAATGACTGTCGCCAGCTGAAGAAGGCTATAGAAGACCTTATCCAACAAGGCCACTGGGAAAGTTCGTCCAGAGGAACAACCTGGGAGTTCCTGGTCCATCAGCGCCCTCACCACCGATGATCGACAACGCTCCAACTAAGAAGATGGTGGCAATGATTTCCTGGGGGCAGGTGGACCACTCAAAAGGCCGAGAGAGGAGGGGGAGTTAGACTCTGTAATCCCTTTTTCTAAAAGGGACTTAGAGGGGGAGTTAATGAAAATGATGATAGTGTCGTGTGTCCATGACGATAGCTAAACACCCTGTAAAAAGAATTTTGGTCGATAGCGGGAGCTCTGTGAACGTTTTGAATTACGATGCTTTTGTTCGCATGAGTTTATCATCTGACCTGCTCAACCTGTCACCATGCCCTTGATGGGGTTCACAGGAGACTCCGTGCAAGTTGAGGGGGAGATCACCCTTCCTGTTACGGCTGGCATGGCCCTACGCCAAAGCATGGTCCTCATGAGCTTCCTAGTGGTCAAGGTGCCCCTTGCCTACAATGCCATCCTTGGAAGGCCCGGACTCAACCTCTTGGATGCCGTCATCTCTACTAAGAGGCTCCTTGTGAGGTTTCCCGCCAGAGGAGGGGTCGGGAAGATGTGGGGGGAGCAGAACCCGCCCCCGCTTTACTGCCACATGTCTCCAGGTCCGTAGAAGGTGATGCCTGCGCCTGCGCCAGAGGTGTTGGACCCCCGGGACCTAGAGAGGAGAGGAGAACCGGCTGAGCGTCTACTGGCCTTCCCTCTTGGGGAGGACCCAGCAAGAACGATCCGCATCGGAGCTTCGCTCCCGGAGGAGGCCCGCGATCGGCTCCTCGCTTTCCTGCGAGCCAACGATGACATCTTCGCCTGGTTGGCATTGGATATGCCGGGCATCCCTAAGGAGGTGATCACCCACCGGCTCAACATCAAGCCTGAGTGCCGACCCATTCAATAAAAGAAGAGAAGTTTTGCCTCAGATAGACAGAAGGCTATGGACGAAGAGGTGCGAAAGCTCTTGGCAGCCGGTCATATCCATGAAGTGCACTACCCCGACTGGCTGGCGAATGTCGTGATGGAGCGTAAGGCCAGTAGGAGCTGAAGGATATGCGTGGACTTCACCGATCTCAACAAGGCATGCCCTAAGGATAGCTTCCCACTGCCCCGGATCGATCAGCTAGTAGATGCTACGTTCGGGCACGAAGCCCTTAGCTTCATGGATGCGTTTTTGGGTACAACCAAATAAGGATGGACCCAGCTGATGAAGAGGCCACTTCCTTTGTCATCGAAAAAGAAATTTACTGCTACAAAGTGATGTCGTTTGGGCTGAAGAATGCCGGGACAACTTATCAAAGGTTGATGAATAAGGTCTTTGAGGGCCAGATTGGGCGCAACATGAAGGTGTATGTGGATGATATGTTGACCAAGAGCGCCCATGCAGCTGACCACATCGTTGATCTTGCGGAAACCTTCAGCAACCTGCGCCAATATTGGATGAGGCTGAACCCCCACAAGTGTGCCTTCGGGGTTGCAGCGGGCAAGTTCTTGGGCTTCATGGTGACTCAGCACGAGATCGAAGCCAATATTGACAAGATCCGAGCCATCCTGGATATGAGGCCTCCGGCTAACAAAAAAGAGGTGCAGCGCTTGACCGGAAGGGTGGCAGCCCTGAGTCGCGTCATGTCAAGATCAGCGGAGAGATGCCTGCCCTTCTTCAAGGCGCTACATAAGGTCAACGGCTTCGAATGGACAAAGGAGTGCCAGGATGCCTTCGAGGAGTTAAAGCAATTTCTATCCACTCCCCCGTTACTGTCCAAGCCAAGGAGCGGGGAGGAGCTTCTTCTGTATCTGGCAGCCTCCCCCAAGGTCATCAGCTCTGTGCTCGTACATATGGATGCTGATGGAATACAGAGGCCAGTCTATTATACCAGTAAGGTACTTCATGATACCGAGACCAGATACACCAGAACTGAGAAGATCATCTTTGCCTTGGTGGTCTCCGCATAGCACTTCCGACCCTATTTCCAAGCTCACCCCATCGTGGTGCTCACGGACCAACCTCTCTGAACTATTCTATCCCGTCCTGACACCTCGGGATGGTTAGTCAAGTGGGCCGTTAAGCTGAGCGAGTTTGATTTGTCCATCCGGCCAAGGTCTGCCATGAAGTCCCAAGTATTAGCTGATTTTTTGGTTGAGTGTACCTGGACTAAGGAGGGCCATGAAGAGTCGCATCCGGAGGTGCGCATGGAGCCACCCCCGATGGAGGGAGCGGAAGGAGAAGAGTGGATCCTACATGTGGATGGAGTGGCAAACTCTTAAGGAAGCGGAGCTGGACTTATCCTCGCAAGCCCCAAGGGGGAGGTAGTAGAGTATGCCCTCTGGTTTCTATTCTCAGCTACAATAACCAGGCGGAGTATGAAGCCCTGCTGGCGGGGATGAAACTGGCCAAGGAGCTTGGAGCGGAGCGTCTGAGAGCCTTCACAGATTCCCAGCTTGTCTCTGGGCAGGTTGCTGGGGAGTATGAAGCCAGAGACCCAACCATGTCACGCTACTTAAGCGAGGTGCGGTCCTAGGCCTCTCGGTTCTCCTACTTTCATGTCAGCTACATTCCCTGGGCGGAGAACGCTAGGGCTGATGCATTGTCCCGACTAGCCACCTCGGCCGACGGGACCCTAGGAAGAACGTATGTGGAGCACCTGCAGGCCCCAAGCATTGAAGTGGCAGAAGAAGCATTGCCAGTTGAGCAGGGGCCCTCTTAGATGGACGTCTATGTACGATATTTGACCGACGACACTCTCCCGAGGACCCCGCATAAGCTAGATTACTCAAGCGGCGGGCTCCAAGGTTCCTGATAATGGATGGGAGGCTCTATCGAAGGTCATTTTCATACCCGGTCCTCAAGTGCGTTGGGCCAGCTGAAGCAGATTACATCTTGCGGGAGACCCACGAAGGCATTTGTGGAAGTCATCTGGGGGGCAGAGCCCTAGCTTACAAGGCCTTACGACAGGGATATTACTGGCTGACCATGAAGGAAGACGTGGCCGAGCTTGTCAAGAAATGTGATAGCTGCCAGTGCCACGCCAATATTCAGCGATAGCCGACATCTCAGCTGACCCTTTTGGTTGCACCTTGGCCATTCGCTTAGTGTGGTATGGATATCTTGGGACCATTCCCTCCGGCCTCCGGACAGCGCAAGTTCCTCCTAGTGGCCATTGATCACTTCACCAAGTGGATTGAAGCCGAAGCCCTAGCTAAAATTATTGAAAACAAGGTGAGATCCTTCTTTTGGAAGTCCATCATATGCCAGTTCGGGCTACCCCATACCTTAGTCACCGACAACGGTCGGCAGTTTGATAACGCGCCTTTTCGGGAGTTCTGCACCGAACTTGTCATCCACCAGAGGTTCACTTCGTCGGACACCCCCAGACTAATGGCACGGCCGAAGTGACCAATTGCATCATTCTTCAAGAATTGAGAACCCGGCTGGATGATTGCAAAGGGCGATGGGTGGAGGAGCTTCACAATGTGCTATGGGCCTATCATACAACGCCACGAGCTCCTACCGGAGAGACTCCATTTAGCCTAGTTTTCGGGTCCGAAGCTGTTATCCCAGTGGAGATAGGCTCCCCGAGTCCTCGGGTGGAGTCGTATGAAGAGAAAGATAACTCGGACCAGCTATGGGCCAGCCTTGACCTGGTGGAGGAGGTGCGGGACCGATCGCGGTTGCGGATGGCGGCCTATCGATAATGAGCTGCCAGATACTACAACGCCCGTGTACATCCCAAGACTTTCTTGCCAGGAGACCTGGTCCTCCAACGGGCTGAAGTCTCAAAGCCGACGGAGGGGGGCAAGCTAGTCCCAAATTGGGAAGGACCCTATCGGATCGCCGAGACACTTCGTCACGGAGCTTTCAAGATTGAAGAGCTTGATGGGAAGCCACTTCCTCGGACATGGAATGCAGACAACCTTCGTCGGTATTATCAGTAGGGCATTTCTCCTCTCACATTAAATATCGTGCCTGTATTCTTTTGGGCCTTCACCCCCATTCTATATTAACGAATTTCAATTTTAGCTTCTGAGTTCTTTTTCCTGAAGCCCTGGACCAGCCAGGCATAAAGCCCGACACCCGTCGGCACCTGAAACCCTAGACCAGCCAGGCATAAAGCCCGACCCCCATCGGCACCTGAAGCCCTGGACCAGCCAGGCATAAAGCCCGACACCGTCGGCACCTAAAGCCCTAGACCAGCCAGGCATAAAGCCCGACACCCATCGGCACCTAAAGCCCTGGACCAGCCAGGCATAAAGCCCGACCCCCATCGGCACCTAAAGCCCTGGACCAGCCAGGCATAAAGTCCGACCCCCGTCGGCACCTAAAGCCCTGGACCAGCCAGGCATAAAGCCCGACACCTGTCGGCACCTAAAGCCCTGGACCAGCCAGACATAAAGCCCGACCCCCATCGGCACCTAAAGCCCTGGACCAGCTAGGCATAAAGCCCGACCCCCGTCGGCACCTAAAGCCCTGGACCAGCCATGCATAAAGCCTGACCCCCATCGGCACCTAAAGCCCTGGACCAGCCAGGCATAAAGCCCGACACCTGTTGGCACCTAAAGCCCTGGACCAGCTAGGCATAAAGCCCGACACCCATCGGCACCTAAAGCCCTGACCAGCCATGCATAAAGCCCGACACCCATAGGCACCTAAAGCCCTGGACCAGCCAGGCATAAAGCCCGACCCCCGTCGGCACCTAAAGCCCTGGACCAGCCAGGCATAAAGCCCGACACCCATCAGCACCTAAAGCCCTGGACCAGCCAGGCATAAAGCCCGACCCCCGTCGGCATCTAAAGCCCTAGACCAGCCAGGCATAAAGCCCGACACCCATCGGCACCTAAAGCCCTGGACCAACCAGGCATAAAGCCCGACACCCATCGGCACCTAAGCCCTGGACCAGCCAGGCATAAAGCCCAACACCCATCGGTACCTAAAGCCCTGGACCAGCCAGGCATAAAGCCCGACACCCGTTGGCACCTAAAACCCTGAACCAGCCAGGCATAAAGCCCGACACCCATCGGCACCTAAAGCCCTGGACCAGCCAGGCATAAAGCCCGACCCCCGTCGGCACCTAAAGCCCTGGATCAGCCAGGCATAAAGCCCGACCCCCGTCGGCACCTAAAGCCTGGACCAGCCAGGCATAAAGCCCGATACCCGTCGGCACCTAAAGCCTTGGACCAGCCAGGCATAAAGCCCGACATCCGTCGGCACCTAAAGCCCTGGACCAGCCAGGCATAAAGCCCGACACCCGTTGGCACCTAAAACCCTGGACCAGCTAGGCATAAAGCTCAACCCCCATCGGCACCTAAAGCCCTGGACCAGCCAGGCATAAAGCCCGACATCCGTCGGCACCTAAAGCCCTGGACCAGCCAGGCATAAAGCCCGACCCCCGTTGGCACTTAAAGCCCTGGACCAGCGACACCCGTCGGCACCTAAAGCCCTGGACCAACCAGGCATAAAGCCCAACCCCCGTCGGCACCTAAAGCCCTGGACCAACCAGGCATAAAGCCTGACACCCGTTGGCACCTAAAGCCTGGGCCAGCCAGGTACAAAGCCTGACTTCCGTCGGCACCTAAAGCCATGTGCCAGCCAGGCACAAGGCCCGCCATACCCCTGGCAGAGCGGTGTGCCATCAGTCCTTAGGAACCCGCCTACTTCAACCTCCAAAGTCCGGTGCCTCAACCACAAGAAGCCTATCCTTCCTAGCCCCGAGGTTCGGTCCTAGATGGCTAAGATGGGTAATTCACGCATGAATTCAAAATTATCCCCTAGCACTAATAGGACCAAGAGGTCGTGCATTATTAACCAATGAATTTGGGATAAGGGTCGCAGATAGATAATTTATCTTGGAGGAAAAAGATGTTTCATTAATTTAAAGTGATTACAAAATGCCGACATAGTCGGACTTGCAAAAATAAAATACAAATGGAGGCTCACGGTTCAGCCGGTGCGGGCTCATCATTGGAGGGGGCCAAATCCGAGAGGTGATCTGGTTCGACTTCCAGGGCTTGAGGAAAGCTCAAGTCTTGAGCAACTTTCTCCTTCCCGTGCTGGAACCCTTGAAGAAACACCGCCGTCGAGGCTTCTGCTAGGTCATCTGCAAAGCGCTCGGACGCTTTGTATTCTTCTATGATTCCGGCAGTCCTGGCCACGATGGCGGCTTCCACCTCAACGGCCCGAACTCCTTCCTCCGCGGCGAGGGCTGCCGCTGTAGCCCTCTCGGCCACTGGGGCACGGCTCACCTCCTTCTCGGCTTGGTTCGCCTTCTCCTCCGCTGCCCTTGCCTTTTCCTCCACTGCCCTTGCCTTTTCCTCCGCTATCGTTGCCTTCTCCTCCGCTGCCCTTGCCTTATCCTTGACCGACCCTACTCTCTCAGCCGCGGTCGCCCGACCCTCAATTTCTTGGATGGCCCGGGTCAGGTCAGAGATGTGCAGGTCTCCGGCTATCACGGTGTTTTCAGCTTCCATCATCTGGTGGAGCGTCGCCGCAGACGGTTGGCCTCGGTCTCCGCTCGGCTCTCAGCAGCCCTTATTTTATCGGCCTGAGCGGTTCTGGCCGACTCTAGGGCCCCCTCGGCCGCCTCCGCGCGATGCCGGGCCTCTTCGGCCTCCTTCTGTGCCTCGTGCAGAAGGGCCTTCCCACCATGAATCACCTCCCTCGCAGCCCTTAGGGAGTGCACAAGCTGCATGCAAGCTCCGAGTAAAAAAGAAAGAAAAGGGGAAAATATAGAAGCAAAGGGTGGCAGGACCACTTACTCTGACAAGGGCCGCGTAGGACTCCCGGAAGAATGTACCCACCTTCAGATGGCTAAGCTCTTCCAGGACCTCGGGCATGAAGACTGGAGAGAGGACCCGCTCTGCCCAATGCCCGTCGTTCAGGATGGAGTCCCGGGAGGCCCTGGTCTGGCCTTGCTCCGTTCGGCTGCCTTAGCATTCTTTGACTCGGCGTGCGGGCTGCTCATCGGCGTCCTCTCAGGGGGTGGGCTTGCTGTCCCTGATGGCCCTTCGCCCCAGCTCCTGACTGCCTCGGGGAGAGTCGATTCACCAGGAGCAAGGAGCTCCTCCGCTATTGTGGGCTCCTCTACCACTATCGGCTCCTCCGTAGCTGGCTCCTCCATTGATACCCCCTCAGTCACCGCCCTCTCTGGCGGGGTGTCGGCTGTGAGGTCGATCTCCGGAGCGACCGGGGGGTCTTGCGGTGCTGATGGTTCAGGAACCCGAGCTGTTGGGCATTTTGGGGCCGGGGCTTGCTGGCCTTCACTCGGCCCTTCCCGGGCCCTCTTCTTGGTGATGGCTTCAGGAGTCTTTGGGTCGAGATCTTCATGGCTGTATGATATCGGTCAAGGTCAGACAAAAAAAAAACGAAATCAAGCAAAACTTTGGCTAAGTATGAAGACGGCTTACCCCGATGGGAGATAAGACCCGCCAACTGGAGGTTATCTTCTGTCAGGAGCAGGGTGTACCGAGGGATCTCGGTAGCCAACAACTGACCAACGCTTCCCTGTCTCCAGGATGGATGGTGGAGTTGGCGTTGCCTCAAAGGTCGGGGTCTCCCCACCGGGGCCTTTCTTGGTCTAAGCTGGCAAAGAAGAACCGGGATTTCCATCCCTTGATCGAAGAAGGAAGGAGAAGCTTGAGGACCCGGTTGGGTCGGGGCTGGAACAGCCACCAACCCTTCTGGGACCGAAGGATATAAAAGGACCGAAAGAGGGAGATTTAGGGGGTGATACCAAGGCGATGACAGAGAACGACAAAGGCACTAATGACCCGAAAGGAGTTTGGGACCAGCTGGGAAGGAGTCAAGGAATAGTATTCAAGGAGATTGACGAAAAAGGGAGGGAAGGGTGGGCGGAGGCCCGCCCTTAAGCAAATCTCGTAAATGGCCACTCGGCCGGGTTGAAAGGAGATGACTCTATCATCGGGAGTCGGCAGGAAAATCCCAACATCCCGAGGAATCTGATAACGGGCCCAGATTTTCACCAAATCCTGGCCTATTACCATGGAGGCAGTCCCTCCCGGGGACTCCTCCACCCTCGAGGAGGTGCCGGCCTCTGACTGGTGTCTCCTCGATGGAGCCCTACCAGTGACCCGCCGCTGGGCCAGAGGGACGTGGTCCTCCGAATCGATGGACCACTCAAGTGAGGAGAGGGGAAGGAACAGGAGAGGCGCAGTGCCTCTTAGAGGGAGAACGATTCTTCGAATCGTCCTCCTAGGTCCGAGATGGGGAACTCATGGATAAAAGAAGGAATGGAGGAGTCTATAAGAGACAAAAAACTGACCTGAAGGAAGAAAAAGCTAAGCGCAGGTTCTCAGGTTGCAGGGAGACCAAGACGCAGAGGCTTAGAGGAAGACGACGATGGCAGTAGTGGTGTGGCCAGATTCAACCCCCCGTTCGAGTTTTATTTGGTTTCAAATTGTCTCGTCATGTCTCATCAGCCACATGGATCCCCACCATAGGCTGGCTTGCCTCGGTGGTTGCCCAGCGCGTGATACGATACGCTTCTGGCCAATGATGGGACTTTGCTGACATCGCCGCTGTGAGAGGTAATGATGATGCAGCTTTTCATGCAGACTTCGAAGAGTTAATCTCGCCGATGATCGTGGCAGGCTGAGTGGACGGAAGCGGCCACCTTTTTACATTTCCCATGCCGTCCGCATAGAGATGCGGACGGAGATCAGTCACGTGGGAGGTAGCACCCCTTTCGCCTTGCCAGTGGGGCTTCGCCTTAGGGGTGAGGGGGCACCTGATGTGGCTGATCCAGTGCCATTAGAATAAACGGTAGCGGCAACTAACGGAGGTCCTCCCCTAGCCCCGGAACCTCCTCCTTATCCGACATCAGTGTTGGTGTCGCTAAGCATTCGCCTGGAGGACTCCGTCTCCAAGGGGTCATTCAACCCTTAGCTCTGCCGAACATCCGGTAAGACCTCGAACATCTTAACCCCAAGACTCCCTCTGGTCTCAGGGTGCACAAGCATCATCTCACCCCTGAGACCCCCTCTGGTGTCGGGGTGAGGTCACTGCATCTCAATCCCGAGACCCTCCTCCGATCTCGGGGTGCACAAGCATCATCTCAACCCCGAGACCTACTCCGGTCTCGGGGTGAGGTCACTGCATCTCAACCCCGAGACCTCCCCTCCGGTCTCGGGGTGCACAAGCATCATCTCACCCCCGAAACCCCCTCCAATCTCGGGGTGAGGTCACTGCATTTCAACCATGAGACCTCCCTCCGGTCTCGGGGCGCACAAGCATCATCTCACCCCTGAGACCCCCTCCGGTCTCGGGGTGAGGTCACTGCATCTCAACCCCAAGACCCCCCCTCCGGTCTCGGGGTGCACAAGCATCATCTCACCCCCGAGACCCCCTCTGGCTCGGGGTGAGGTCACTGCATCTCAACCCCGAGACCCCCCTCCGGTCTCGGGGTGCACAAACATCATCTCACCCCCGAGACCTCCTTCGGTCTCAGGGCGCGGGAGCAACGCTCAGTACGTGAATCGGCCTTCGAACCAAACGACAACTTCGGGCCACCTGGCATGCCCACGTGGCCCATCGTGCGCCCGTGGCTGCTAGCGACCATACCTCATAACGGTGTATGGTACATTGCATGTATCACTGTGCTTGACCATGCCCCATTATGAAGTACAATTCACCACCACTTGCAACTGTGCGCGGTCATGTCAAGCAACGGCGCGCACCAAATGCGACCGTGGTTGCCAGACACCTATGAAGCCATACTGACAGGTAACGTAGGATGCCTTCGGCGCGCACGGTGATGGTACGACCCCTCAGTGTCGAGCCTCACCTTTTTGTCTGTTATCACACGAGGCTCTCCGAAATCAGCAATCTTCCGGGACGGAAAGGTAGGTCTCTGAGAAGGTATAAAAGACCAACCTCTCACTGTAAGTGGCTCTCTCGAAAACTAAGTTTTTCTAGTCTTCTTCTTCTTAGTAAAACCCTAACTCTTTAGCCTCTTCGGCTAGCAAGTTCTAGTCTATCCCCAAGTGACTAACTTGAGCGTTAGAGGGTCCCCACCATAGCATCCGGTCTCCGAGGACTTTTCTTGCAGGAAGTCCAGCGAGGAGGACGTCCGTTTTCCCCGGCGCTTGAAGAAGGTAACTTGGCGTCAACAATGATAATTCTCGCCATTGAGTTTCTTATCACCTTTGTTCAGGTCAGCAATTATATTTTTCGAAGCCATGATCTACAGTTAATTTAACAAATTTCATTTAGTTTCAGCATAACACATGTCTAGTTATTGTCCCAAGTTTTGATCAACGAGCGAAAGACTTAACTTATGTTATAAAATCAGATGGTCGCTATGCTTTCCACCCATCATTCATAATCACAAGTCTTATCTTTTATCTCTTGATTCACTTCAAAATACAATTAATATCTATCATATTCACATATAAGACAATTTAATTGCATATGACATTCATAATTCGTATAAGCAAGCAAATGACATAGTAAACATTGTGTTCAAATAAGACAAGCAACTATACAAGCTTTAACTATGTTTACAACATAATCAATATAAGTAACAAGCCACAAGAACTCTAACAAGGATAACACAGAGTCCAAATATTAAGTATCCATGTTTGGGTTTCTTGTTCAACTCTAAAACATCATCTATTTGAAGCTCATAAGAGGTGATGGATCCTTATTTTCGATAATGTCATCTTCTTCATCAGAGTCACACCTACTCAGCATATCAACATGGTTTAGCAAATGAGAAACCAAATCCCTATAATAGATACGCTCTTCAAAGCAATCCCAAATGTTGCGCAGGACTTCGAAAAAATATAATGAGAGCGAGTGATCCAATGCCCATATCTTATAATTGTCCAGTACTGAAAAAGCTTGTTCCTCTAGGTGTTTTATAAGACAATCAAGCTTTTTGATATGCTCTCGTAAGCTATCTCCTGTATGATATCTCAGTCCCTGGATCCTCTCCCGTAGCTCGTTTCACCTTACGTCACGGCGTGTCATCATTGTAATCATTTTTGCCATTTAGAATAGAGATCTTATTTAACAAAATAAAAAAAATGGTCAATACAAAACTGACATACCAATACGTAACCAGCTTAATCTATTCCAAAAAAAAATACAATAGCGATCGATCCAAAATAAAAAAAACTAATCTAAATCTCCTTTTCCTTTTTATTTTATTTTATTTTGTTTTAATTTCTTTCTTGTTTTCTTGCACAACTTCACTGGATTATTTTTATTTCCTACCATTTTATTGGGTTGGGCCCATTGGACCCTCGTCAAATAGAAGGGGAATAGTAGGGTTTGGTGGCAGTTATTATTTCCCACCAATTCATGGCCTTAAAGATAAACATCTGGATCTTGTTTGACTTTATGCTCTGTTTGGATGGAGAGAAAAGTGGGAGGAAAGAAAATTGGAAGGAAAGAAAAGTGGAAGGAAAGAAAATTAAAGAGAAAATATTTTCTCTCCTTATGTTTGGATGAGTGAGAGAAAAATAGAGAGGAGAGAAAAATTGATAATTTACAATGACAATAATATCCTTATTATAGATGATTAAAAAATGCATCGGTAGTTTTTTTTGGAAGGGTCAATATTGGAATGAAAAAAAAAGAAAGAGCACTTTTGAGTTTTCTCTCCGAAATCTCTCCGGTTTCGGAGAGAAAACTTTTATGTGGGGCCCACCACTTTTTTCCCTCTGTTTTCTCCTCTAGTTTTCTTTCCTCCCGACTTTTCTCTCCATTCAAACAAGATAAATTTCATTTTCTCTCCTATTTTCCCTCCTAGTTTTCTTTCCTCCCTAGTTTTCTCTCCATCCAAACAGAGGGTTAAAGTTGAAGCGCCTGGGTCTTGTTTGACTCTGAAAAATCCCCCGGGCCTTAACCGCAGAGATGCGGTGCCCAAACCGGCGATTCCTTGGAGTCATTTATTACCTTCGTGGATAAGGAAGATAGGCATAAAAAAGAAAAAAAAAAGATGCTAATTAATGAATTAGTGCGACACAAAGCAACATCTTGATGGACGTTAGTGCGACGCATGCTCCTACGAAACTCGGGGGCCGAGACCTACTAAATATCTATCTATTTGCTGTTAGTCAACAGAAACCTCTAACAAACTTCTTGGCTCTAACAAAATTCCAGCCTAGCCTTGCTATAATTCTTGTTGGAAGGAGTAAGAACCCTCAATAATGGAGTGCTCTCTTTCTCCTCTTTAGGATAGGTGAGACCCAGGCTTTCGCTCAAGCCTCAGAATCACTATCCAACTTGAAACGAGCGAGCCAGCGAGCGTTACATGCAACCAAACCCAAAGAGCAACACCCATCGTCCTAACCACTAAGTGCCCCCGCTCGGGTCACAAACTCACGCTACTGAGCTCGGCTACCGAACATTGGAAGGGAGTCTAGATACAGTTTCATCAATCGCATTCAAAATCCTGATATTAGCGATTAAAAAAATTTATCAAGGACCCAGAGATTTTTTCCAAAACCCAATGCCAGCAATTTCAAGGAACTTATGGATGCATTTTCTAGAGCGATAGAAAGAGAATTTGATTCTATCTTATCCGTTGCATACCCTTTTTTTATTATTATAAGATCCTTACTATTTACTAACTACATTATACATGCATAGAACCTGATTTTATCTTATCTTCTGAATCTCTTCTCCATCATTATCAGAAAGCAAACTAATTACTAAAGCATGCTCATAATGCGAGAAAGAGAACCAAAACAAAAAGCTCTGAAACCAATGTTAGATTTAAAATAACAATTTAAAATTCAAACCTCGTTAGATGAAGTGGATCGTATTTGTCCTCTTTCTCAGATGATCTTGCCTGATCCAAGTATGATTACGAGATGAACCACACTTTGATTTCACAGATTAAATGCCTCCATGATCATCTTCCAAGTTTATCTGTTTTCTTGAGATTATCTTTTGTCAAGTGGAAGAGTTGTATTTATTCTGAAAAATAAAACAACAGTCGATCCCCTCGTTCTTATAACCGAGAACCATATCCATTTTCACAACCACCCACTACCCTGTTAACCATCGGGTAAGTGGACAAAATAAATGGATACATACGGGTTAGGTTTGACCCATCATGGGCGAATTTGACCCAAGTTTGTAACAACATCAAAGATATTCTTATCTTTTTTGCACACACACACACACGACCACGAATGCATTTCTAGTTTTTCATTTTCAAGAGAATGTGAGGTTGATTGGCTCTTCCCTCTTACTTATTGGGCTGTAACTGTTATTTTCAACACATTATTTTGAAGAAAAAATCTGGATAGAGAAAAAAATTTTGTCAAGAAAAAAATAGAACTAGGATTTCATAAGCACACCACTACCAAAAATATTGTTTCTAGTTCTACGGATAAACATAATGCCTCTTATCCATATGAAGCTACAACATCAAAGCATAATAAAATAGGCCCAACTATGTATAGGCCTAATACGGACTAAAAATAATAAAATAAAATAAAATACTAAGAATTAAAAATTATTATATTTTAACACTCTTCTTTAATGGTTATTTTTGGATACCCATGAGATCTCTAAAGTGAATGAATTTCTCCTTGGATATGCTTTGGTGAAGATATCTGCCATTTGGTCTTGAGTTTTCACATACTTGACTTCAACTTCTTTTTCTTTTACCATATCTCTTATGAAATGGTACTTAATTTTGATGTGCTTGGTGTGGCTATGATATATAGGATTCTTTGTCATAAAAATGGTAGACTTATTGTCACATAATAGTATTATAGTTTCTTCTTGCTTCTGACTCATATATTCAAGTATTCTTCTCAACCAAATTATTTATTATGCTGCTAAAGTAGTTGAAACATATTCACCTTCAGAAGATGATAGTACTACTATATCTTGCTTTTTGGATGCCCAAAATATGACACCGATCCATAAAAGAATACATAACCTGATGTGCATTTTATATCATCAATGCTTCCAGCCCAATCACTATCACAAAACTCAAATAACTTTACAATATTATCCTTGTTTCTTTCATACATAATCCCATAATCTTTAGTACCTTTAATGTATCTCAAGACTTTTTTTGCTTATCCAAAGTAAATCTTACTTAGTTTTGCATAAATCTAGAAAGTAAACTTGATGCAAACATAATATCTGACCTTGTAATTGTTAGATATAATAAACTTTCAATAATGTTTATGTATAATTGTGTATTGGTTCCACTACTTTCATCTTTTTTCATCAACTTTACATTTACCACAAAAAGTGTTTCCATAATATTACAACTTTCCATGTTGAATTTCTTGAGAATGCCACTACAAGAAAAATTCATTTTAGCGATGCCAAAATGCGTCGCTAAATGGATTTAGCGACGCATTTTGACCATTGCTATAAATTTCGTTGCAAATAGCAATCCGTCACTATTTAGCGACGACATTGCGATATAAAATAATGAGTCACTATTTTGCGACAAAAGATAATGCGTCGCAATTTAGCGACGCATTCACGATTCCAAATTGCGTCGCAATTTTGCGACTAATTATGTCGCAATATTGTAACTCATTTTTTGGCATCGCAATATTGCGACGCAATTGCATGCGTCACAAAATTGCGACGCATTTGCATGCATTGCAATATTATGACGCATATAAATGCTTCACAATATTGCGATGCATTTTTTGGCATCGAAAAATTTGCGACGCATTCAAGTGCGTCGCAATATTGTGACGCATTCAAGTGCGTCACAATATTGCGATGCATTTGTATGCGTTGCAGTATTGCGATGCCAAAAAATGAGTCACAATATTGCGATGTAATTTATGTCGCTAATGCGTCGCAAAATTATAATTTAATTTTTTTAAAAAAATTATGATGAAAATTTTTTATCGCAATAGCTAATTAATTTTTTAAAATAAAATTAAATTGTTTTAAATTTCATTGCATTCAAATATTGATCGAAACATTCATCACAAAATTTTTAAAAATATATAAAATTTAATATATTAATACTTATAAATTTTGATATACAAAACATAAGTAGAAAAAAATATATTAAGAATCTGCACTATAACGATCATGGGAAGGCTGCGGAGGCTGGAATGAACCCTACGATATTTGGCGAACCAAATCTTGCATTTGACGCATCTGCTCTCTCATGTCTGTAAGTTTTTGCCGAACCTCTTGCCGAATCTCCTTCGTAATAGATCTTCGACGTCTAAACGATCAGGAGGAATATCGTCAGAATAGTGCGAACTAGAGCCAAAAAAATATCTAGAAGCTTTAGCGCTCAGACCTACGGTCTCGTGGTTGGACACCAACAACTTTCAAAAACACACATCCACTCTCTTGTGGTGAGAGTTCGATGGGCGGCCCCCCATCAGTGGAGCCAACCTGCGATGCCTGGGACTGAAGCTTCTCGACTCGTGCCTTTGAATTATAGAATCAACGATAAATGAATCATTAAACGAATCTGAATAAAGGTTTATAAATTAAATAGTAACAACATAAGACTAATTTCTTACCGTAACCTTCTGTGATCGTGCATCGACCCAGGTACCATCCTTCATGGTGTGTGTCGTCCTGAATAGGCGAAACTCACCAGGATCTCTGCCCTCCTGCTCAGACTATAAAAGCAGAAGAAATGATATAAATGTAAGTATTTGCAAATGATTAAATTAGTAATTAAATTATTTATGCTTTCTTACCATACGACGTCTGTGCTTCTGAATCGAAATGGATCCCGCAATGTGGCAGGAGAGACTCGTGCCGCGACCGGCCTTCTCAGATCAGCGATTCATGATGGCTGATGCAGACCTCCTTTGCCAGGCCTCAGACTGCCACACCTGCTTCCAGTCATGCCAAATACCCTCTGGCACATGCATAGGACACTCACTCGATCTTCTCCAACGATGAAGCATGTCGGAGTATCGGCGTGCCGCAAGAGCATTCCATGCTGCCCTAACGGCATCATGGATGGCAGGGTCCCATGTAAACTTTTTCTGTATTGAAATAAACAGTTAGTTTAAGAAATATTAAGATTAAAAATTTTATATCAATGATAAATTGTATTTAATAAGTTTACCTGAAACTTTGAAAAATAAAACTCCCTCATGGCTGCAGATACATGGTGCCAATCGTAGCTAGTGGGATCAGCATGCCTCTGGAATATGGAGCTGATCCGGCTCGATACAGTATGCTGCTCAATAAAGCTGTTAAAAGAAAAAAAATGCATGTTAATAAGTAATTGACTTAAAAACATAAACATATATTTTAATTAGTATATACTTACACCTATCAGCATCCAGTCGAAGTACAGTGCGGCCAACGTAGGAAGAACTCTCAGAGGTCTGTGTCAATCGGCTATGAGACTCAAAGGCTGTAGATCTGAACTCTCCATCTCCAATGCTCATGAAGTGATCTGATGCGGTAGGGCTACGTCCCTGCTCGCTCTATCCATCGGCGGTAGATCTACCTCGGCCGTCATACTGAAAATACTAAAGATTCATGCAATATAAATTACGAATAATGATTGAATATGTAAAATTTAACACTTATAAAATAAATTAAAATAGAAAAACCTCTATGTTTAATCGGTGTCATTTGTTTCATGAAATGTTGGTTCAACATCCGATGCCGTATCGGATTGCGATTCAGTTTCATTATCATCGGAAGGAAACCGAACATTTGCATCCTCAATTTCTTGGACATCACCATTTGGATCTCTAAGTGATGTTTCAGAGCCCTTGTGTCGTCCTCAATTGCATGCATTTCCATCTCATCCTCTTGAAATGCAGGGCACTCGGCTGATTGACTTGATGAACTCTCTCTAATATGATTGTTGAACGTGGGACGATTTTAGAAACAGCCCACCAATCTCGCTTGTCGTTGCGCAAACTTGGATATCCGCAGTAAAATACTTGCTGAGCTTGGGATGCAAGGATGAATGGTTCATATTTCTGCAATCTTCGTCGATGGTTCACTTCAACTAGATTGTAGTCGTTATGAACCCTTTTGCCCACAGGAACTGTCGGATCGAACCAATCGCAACGAAACAATACAGTTCGTTTCATAGGCCAACCGGGATATTCAACTTCAACCACCTCTACTAACTTTCCATAATAATCCTGCATATTTGCTCCAACACTTTCTCCTTTAACACACACGCCCCAGTTCTGCGTGCCTCTTGAAGCTGCTAAGTTCAATTTAATTTGTAATTGTTACGGTCTTCAATGGCCATTGCGATAGACATTTAATGAAAATATTGTCGGTTGTGGACCATGGACCGTTTACCTAATAAGCTATTAACCAATTTAAAAAATAAAAGCCATTATTGAAATTGATTGAGTGATACTACTCACAAATTCATAAAACCAGTAAGCGAACTCCGTTTCTAACTTCTGCCCAATTGCAACTTGACTGATGTTGGGATTCATCTGTCGTTGTCTATCACAAAACATCCTTAAGGGATGATAAAATTAAACTTTTGTTAGCAATTAAATAGTGAGGTATATTATAATTTAAAGTTGTGTCAATGTATTATCGACTTAAGTATCACTCTATCGTCTCTGGATGTGCTGCATTATACTCCTTCCTTGAGCCCAAATGAATAAAAAAAATTATTCTACCGTCATTAGTTCTCCTTCGTCCACACATACGTCATCGTTACGACCAAGATTTGGCTCCTCGTGTGGACGTGACCTCTCAAAGTGAGAGGCAAAAGCTGAAACTTCTTCGACCAAGTGTGCATTGCATATAGAACCTTCAACCCTTGCCTTATTACGCACATTATTTTTTAACTTCTTAAGGTACCTATATGTAAAGTTGAGAAAAAAATTAAACCAATTTTCTCGCAATGAAATAATATTTGAAATGTCAACATGTCTTAATTATATATATATTTACCTCTCGAAAGGATACATCCAGCGATACTGCACGGGACCAGCTATGCTCGCTTCGTATGGCAAGTGAACCGGTAAATGCTCCATTGAGTCAAAAAAACTGGGAGGAAATATTCGCTCCAGCTTGCATAAAATAATTGGAATTTCCTCCTCAAGCCTTGCCATGGATGCAGAAGTAATGACTGCGGCAGATAACTCCTTGAAGAACAAGCTGAGCTCCGTCAATGCCTTCCAGACATGTTGGAATGCAACTCACAATACTTTTCAGCCTGTAGTGCCGAAATAAACACTGAGGCTAGAAGTTTCTGGCCACCAGTAAAACTAAATTCGGGCTGACAAGGAATTTTGAAGTTGATGATCTTCTGAAACAGTCTATAGAAGCATGATAGGAAGCTAACCAATCCATGCCAAGGATAACATCAACAATTTCAGTAGAAGGACAATAAGATTGGCATTCAGCTTCCTATCCTCAATGATAATCAAGCAGGATTTGCATACAGTATCAACTTTCATAGTATCACCATTTGGAAAGGCAATGTGTAATTCATGGTCTAGAGGTTCAGGTGTCAATGATGCATTCTTGCCAAGGTAGGTGTCAGATATAAACGAATGCGTGGCACCCGGATCAATTAGAGTTGAGCATAATCATTGCCTATCATAATCATTCCTGGACGTAAATGAAATTTCATTTTAACAATAAGAATATATATCCTAACTAATTATTAATGCATTGCATAGATAAGAATGTAATGCTAGATGTGAAATATTGATGTACCTGTCACCACAGAATTAGAAGCGGCAGCATCCTGCTGAGTGAGAGCGAAGACCCTTCCCTGAGTCCTCGGTGGTTGCTGCTGCTGCTGACTCGTCCCTTGACTGGAAGATGGCTGCTGGTTCTTTCGAAGGGGACATGTGGCTATCTTATGGTCAGTCTTTCCACAGGAGAAACAGGCACCAGACACTCCACGGCAAGGTCTCCCCGGGTGGAAATTCCCACAGCGAAAGCAGCGAGCCTCTCTATTTGGTTGTCCTCCTGGGGCCTGAGGTGCACCTCTCTTCTTAGCCTGAGCTGGGGGCTGGCTAGAATTATGCCCTTTCCTCTTCTTCTGCTACTCCCAATCCCTCTGAACTGTATTCATATCTCTCTCAATTATTAAGGCCTTATTTACCACAGCACTGTAAGTGTGAAGCTCAAATGCGTTGACCGCCTGCATCAGTCTGGGTCGAAGTCCCTCCGTGAAACGGGTGATCTTGGCCATTTCATTAGATACTATACTTGGAGCAAAACGGGCCAACCTGGTGAATTCAGCTTCATATTGGGCCACCGAAAGATTCCTTTGCTCCAACTTAAGAAATTCTGATTCCATCCGCCTCTGCATACTCCTGGGAAAGTACTTGTCGAAGAATGCCTCCTTAAACTGCTCCCAAGAAATAGTCTGACCACCCCGACGCTGCTCCTCTACTAACCACCAGTCATAAGCCTCCCCTTGGAGAAGATAAGTAGCAAATCTGATCCTCTCCATCTCCTGACTACCATGGGCCATAAAAGCCTTCTCCATATCTCGCACCCATCTCTCAGCATCAATAGGGTTGCTTGAACCAGAGAAAGGAGCAGGGGCAAACTTCTTGAAATCTGCAAAGCTGCGCCGTTCCCCACCCAGGAATGAGATAAAGCAGACTGGGTCGGCGGTGCTGATGAGTGGGTAAGGTTGGCTGCAACTGCGGAACAGGAAGGGTAGGCTGAGTCGGAGCAGAAGGGGGTGCAGACTGAGCGGTCAAAGCCTGCTGGATCTGATGCTGCATGTCCCGCATAGACTGCGCATACCCGAGAGAGCATGAAGCATCTCGGACTGGAATCGCTGGTGCTCAGTTCCTACTGGGTTGGCAGGGGCCGCACCTCCAGTAGTTCCTTGACCCACCGGCTGATCAGCATTACCGGCCTGAGAGTCTTCCTCATATTGTTGGCTCCTAGTACGGCGAGCCATATCTATTTCCTGTTAAATTAGTTGCAGTAATATCATCATAAGCTAAAGTGTCAGGTTTCTCTAAGTATAATGTCATCAAAATATGTTCTCTACGTGTTATCATGTCAATATGTCTGTGTCCCTAGGGTCATAACCGCGCTCTGATACCACTAAAGCTGTCACGCCCCAGACCCAATATCGGGCTAGGGTGACAACCCGCCGCGTGCCGGGCACGCAAGGCGTTACAAAATTTTTACACATAACACATTTATATATAATCAAGCCAAATTCATCACTGAATACTAAAAGTTTTGGGTTACAACCCTTACACACCACAATAATAAAGTTTGGGCATCAAGCCCTACACATAAGCAATACTGGGGTTACAACAAAATAATGGGTCTTGTTTTATTTAATAGAAGATCCATCACCCCAACCATCCATCTTCAATCTCGTGGCTCTGACAAAAACATTGTAAGATTTTTATGAGCTTACACTCAATAAGTAAGCCACGTTATACAGTCAAATCATAGCATAGCAATCAATAAGCACATAAATGATTGCATGCTTAAACATTCCACAAATACTCAAACATGCAATGTAAGTAAACCCACTGTTTATACTCTCAATGGTAGCTGTAAATGTGACCCACGGCCCTGCAATATCACCAACAAGCATCCCCCTACTGAAAGGGTCCAGATACCAGGGTCACGCCATATCATAATCCACCAGAACACATACTCTATATGTGTGATGCCACCTCGAACCAAGCAGAACACATCCTCTAGATGTGTGATGCCACCTCATAGTAACTCAGAACACATCCTCTAGATGCGTGATGCCATCTCGAACCCAAGCAGAACACATCCTCTAGACGTGTGAATGGCATAAACAAGCAGAACACATCCTCTAGACGTGTAGGTGGCATAAACAAGCAGAACACATCCTCTAGATGTAGGTGGCATAAATCATCAGAACACATCCTCTAGATGTGTGTGGTATGACATGATAAAGGAGAACCGCGGCGACACATAACAGTACCTCACATCATGCACTAACATATCAATAACATCTTTATATTGCATAAACAGTGGATTATACTTACTTAACAATTGCATGTAATATATCACATCAATGTCATAATAACTGCATCTCTCATGCATAGCATCCACATATGAAATCAAATCATAGCACATAAACAATAATGTATTCATCTACTTACAATTTAGCCAATATTCATAACAATTCTTCATGTCACAATATAATTTACCATTTAAATATTCATATAATGAATAAAATTATTAAATACTGATAACTGGCTTACTTACCTCAGTACGCAATCCAACAGGTATATATCAGCTAGTCAGATGTCTGAGCACCTACAGGATCATTTTACACAATTAATTTATTAGAAAAGAATATTAAAATGACCCTTAGAATTCTACCCAGACTAGTTCACGGGCCCAACTTTGGGCTCGAATATCTCCCACTATACACACCCAATTGGGAAGTAAAAATACCCCAAGAAACTAGAAACCCAGATTCTAGCCATATAATTATTTTGCTAATCCCGGCCCGTTACGGGGCCCAAAAACTAGCCCCAAATCAGCTTGCTGCACGGCCCAAAAGGCCCTGAACCGGCCGGCCCAGCCGGCCCGGTTCAGCCAACCCACCCGATCCCCTGTTTCACCGAACAGGGGACGGGGACTTAGCCGGCGGCCAGGGCCGCCGCCGGCCAAATTGAGGGCGGCCCGGCCGCCGGTGGCCGGGCCAGAGCCGGCCGCCGCCGCGGCCGGCCACCAATCTCCCTATCTCTCACTCAATTTCTCTCTTTTTTCCCTCTTACATCCACGCGGCATGTTACAGTGCCGGCGGCATGGCCGGCCACCTTGGCCGGCCGGACCTCCACCGGACGCACACCCGACGCCGGAGAGAAGGACCGATTGGCCCTCTCTCTCTTCTCTCTCTCCACCACCACCCCGCCGGACGCCTCCCCCGGCGCCGGCGGGTCGCCGGCCGAAGCTCAGGCCCGGCGAGGCGGCGAGCACGCCGCCGGGCCTGAACCAAGGTTCGGCCGCCTCCCTTCTCTCTCGCTCTCGTGCTCTCTCTGTCTCACGCTCTCTCTCTGTCTCACGCTCTCTCTCTCTCTAGAAGCCAGGGGATTACCTGATGGAAACGGATGCCAGCATGATGGAGGGAGTCTCCCTCCATCACATATTTAATCTCCCCACGCAACGCTTCGGTTTAAGGATCCGGGCAAACGAAGCGCTTCGCTGAGAGCAAAGCGTTGCACTGCACAGGACCAAGCCTGAACCTGGTTCACATGAACCGGGAACCGGGTACTACAGCACCCATTCTAAGAAATCTTTGATAATTAAAAAATAGAAAGGGTGAATCAGGCCACAACTTAAACTTTTGTTACCAACATTGTCTTCATTCTGGCAAGTATAGCAATGTGAAGACATGTTTGTATATATGTCCATAACCTTGCCAATGCACCCTTCCTCATAGCAGCTGGACTGCAGTCCAGCTGCAGCCTACCACTGAATCATAACATTGTCAAATTAAAAAAAAAGAAGAAATTCTTGCAGCACGGACCATCAATCCACCACCGGCGATGAGGGGAGACACCCAAATAATCTCGAATCCAACATTGTCAAATAAATAGAGTCCAATGTGCCTTATGTGGCACTCAACATCTGCCACGTCCTTGGACTTATGATTTTGACCGCCTAATCACTTCCACAATGCTTCACCGTTCAATAGATTGTGCACTTGAAAGAATAATCGACTTAGAGACTAAGGCCGGTGCATAAAGTCTTTTCCCTATCTGCATACAGGATATCAGGCCTCACAGGGACACTTTTTTTTAAAAAAAAAATACTATTAGAGGCTTATTTTACCATTATTGCTATGTTTTGACAATTGGGTTATATTGGACCTTTAAGATAGCAGCCAAGTTATTCTATTCTTATAAATCCTATTCTAAGTTACCAGCACCTTGAGGGGACCTAGCTACTTGCTTGCTAGAATTTCCAGATGACGCTTGGATTTTTTTTCCCCCAACTAAACTCCAGTAATTTTTACAAAGGGCTATCTATTGCATGGAATACACTCTACTGAGCTAAGCTCAGAGCAATCAAAGTAGTTAATCAATAATCAATCAGTGTTTTAGAGGGCTAGCGTGACTTTTTCTCATGCTAGATTAATGAAGACTCTCATGCTAAAGTCATGCCGAGTGTGCATAGATTTGACTGAGCTTGATGTGGATTGTGTTAAGTTTAGGGACTGGGGATGAACTAGTTGGTGAATGGAAAACATTTTACAATGAAAAGATGTGGATGGGGAAACAACATTGGTGTCCAATTCTATGATTAAGAGTCGCTTTGTGCTTTTATTTCTCTGTCTTCTATTTCTAAGGTTCTTGATCTTGTTTTGTATTAGTTAAATATGTGATGAAATGATTGATGATAATCCCATTATCTTACTCAAAAAGAAAACTAAAACATCATAATATGGAATTTCATATAACTACCTATTTTCTATTCTTCATAAATTGTTATTTAGATGGGTATTTCCTTGTCCTATGGATATAGTTGAAAACATCATTTGATTGCATTGGAAGGACGTTTCAAGTTTGTGTTGGTTTTGCCCTTCCTTGTGAGGAAAGAGCTTATGCCATATTAGGCTGTGCTATTTGGAATTGAAGAGCCCATGATCAAATACCATTCCAGATTGCCACTCTTATAAGTAGAAAAGGTATAGAAATCAGGGTTTCCTGTATGCTTTCTTATTTCTCTTATGCAGTATTTGATAGCCCAAAAGCTATTTCTGGATAAATGTACATGATAGCATTTATCGAGGGAATAGCTAAGGGAATAAGCACCTTTTTAAAATTACAAGTCTACCATCAAGGGTAACTTTAGTTGTTCCTGAGTTCCTTAGGGAATAAGTTCATGGGTTATCCCCTCTTGTTAATCTTTTTCAGACCTATCTCCTCTAGCATTTGGGGATAAGAAGGAATATCCCATGGATATCCCCCCTTATCCTCCATATCAAACACTGCCTTAACGGCAGCCTGGTAAGGGGACAAGTCTAAGGCCATAGTTCTTGGATTCCCTAAATTGATGTTTCATATAAGCGAGTCAGTTCTGGCACCTTATAAGTTGAAATCCAGCTTTGTTTGATGAGGAATCCTATTGCCGTGAATTAAGTTCTCTTTGTAAGATTTATGAGCAAAGAGTATTGTCTCTTGATGTTGTGATTTCAATAATGATATTTTTGATATTATGATCCAAGAAAGTTATTGCTTGCTATTGTGGTTAAAGAAAGGTGCCTCTTGATGTTATGATCCATGAAAGGTGTTCTCTTGATGTAATCCTTCAACATAAAAATTCTTGATCTCTTTATTATTTTACTTCTTTGTAGTAGTTATTACCACTTTATTTGTGGCCTTATCATTCTCATGCAGAGGGAAGGTACTCTCTTTTGCTATTGTCATTTTAGCTCCATGTGCACTGATTTTGGGTAGATATGCATTAACTTCATTTTGTGTGCACCAGTACTCTGTTTACATTAGTTCAACCCTAGCTAACATGTGTTTTGAACTTGTTCTGATCTCCTTTCCCTTCAATTTGATATCAGAGCAATCATAAAAGACCAGAACTCATAAAACGCTGGTTCATATATCTAAAAGAATATAAAACTAGATCAATGAATGTCGCAGGGAATGGTAACTCATCACTGTTGTTGATCTCATATTCAATTGCAAGGATCGACATCCTTCAAATCTATCCTGAAATGCATTGAAGACAAAGATTTATAGGTTAATTAGAAGTTGGTGAAAATGAAAATTGAGCCTCTATGTGGTCAAAAGTAGTGATGGAGATTTGGTTCTTTTAGATAGAAAGATAGTGTATCTAGTTGATTGAAATCCCCTAATAATATAGAGTTGGATTACTTGGTCAAGACGGATAATAGGGCTAGCAACAAGCTGGATGAGTTTAGTGGTTCCAAAGCACTTTACCATAGAAGAGAATAGATCTATGTCCATTGATTAACACATCAGCATCAATTAGTATTAGTTGCCATTGCCTAAAAGAAAAAAATCATATCTATATTGGATTGCTTTTCAATTTCATTACCAATGTTTTGAATATTTGTGAATCTTTAAGCAACAGACATGGTCAACTTAGAGGAAAAATGAATTGCTAAAGTAATCCAGGAACTTCAATGAGCTTCCAATAATTAGACATCGGATAATAATAATGCTCCTGCTGCTTAAAACTCCTAGCTACGACATTTGTGGAATTCATATCTAACTCTAAACTATTTATGCCACATCTAAACTATTTATGCCACATCTAAACTTGAACTTAATTTATACCCTATGCTTACACCTACTAGTATATCAAGAAATAATCAGGTACCAGTTGGATTTTGGGTTGTCATTAACCTAACTCAAGTTGCATCGTAATATAAGCAACAGTAAAAAGGTAAGACTTATTGTAGATTAGTAAGGAGACAAAAAGAAGAGGGTTATCATAACATTTTTGCCATGAGAAAAAAAAAGGTTTAAAGATACTTCTAAGGAGTGTGTCTATGTGTTTGTCTATACATATATTATTTATCACCTCAGGTTTGAACTTAAAATTTTATTTGCTTTGAAGATATTCAAAAGAACTAACTAGGGTAACAATTATGTTGGATGTGCTTCATCTTATAAGCAACATCTTCTAAGCAAACTCAATCCAATAAAATTAGGAGCCTTACTTTAAGTTCTAAATATTGATCAATAACTTATTGCACCTAAACTGACCCAAATCCTTTGCATGCATTGCTATGGGATAATTTTGATGGCATTCCACCTTCTAGATTCATATATTCCAGATTTTTTTTAGTTTTAAAAAGAAGCTTTTCTCACCCAGCTAGGTTTAAGGACAATAAGGATAAAGTCATCAATAAATAAAACCACAAATCTTGTGATCTATTGGCCAACTTCCTCTCAAATTTATCTTTACTATTCACTCGAGCCTTTCCCCTCTTCATTCTTTTAAGCTGTGTTGATACACCGAATAATTAGTAGAAAGATAATTTTTTAATCCTTTCTCATATTTATTTTTTTAAGAAGATAACAAAATTTTATTCCAAAGAATGGCTAATCGTATTGGAAGGAAGATAATTTATCCTATTAAAAGAAGTATTTTTTTAAAAAAAAATTATCAAGTTACTACTTTGTTTTTTTTTTCTTTAGCAACTATTGCTATTTTTTAAAAGAATATAATTATTCTGTCCGATTTGTTATTATATCCTTTACTAAATAATTTTTATGGTACCTAATAATTTAAAAAGCTGAATGTTGATGGTCAATAGTCAACCACCCATGAAAGTTTTTGATCCATCAAGAGATAATTCAAATGGGCAAATGGAGCCACATGGCGCTTTGCGAACCATAATATGTGTTCTCACTCACTGGTGTCAATTATCTTATCCCCTCCCTCCTTCCCATTCTTTCACACTTTATATGTCCACATCATTGAGTCAATCACAATCAGTTAACTAGTCAAGACATGAGACATGGAAAAACCTTCAATGTATTACTATTCCAATTGAAGATAGTACAATTATACATAAATAATTAATGATATTGATCATAAAAAAATAAAAAAAAACTATCCATTAATTGTTCTACATGATAAAAAAGACTTACATAACTAGAAGCTATTATAAGCGGCACCCTTTTATTCCTCAACTATAGCTTGCTTATGTATAATTATATATTATAAATTTTCACAAAAGTTAAGATTCATGTGTTGAAGAATGTGCATATTTATATCTATTAGGACTCATTATGATGCCCCCTCTGATGAAAATCCATCAAAAGGTCATACATCAATTGTAATAAGATTAAGAGCTTGATACCAATATTTGGTGTACTAATTACAAGTAGGTGTCACTTGCCTAACTCGGTGTTAAATGAAACAAGTGGCCCTAGGCACTACCTCAAAAGCATACCAATATAATAATAATAAATTATACTTGAGAAGACCAAACAAAGTTAATTTAATTGCAGCTTTACTATTTGAAATTCTGTACTCTATATTCAGAAGTTGCAAATCCGTATAAAAGAGCAAAAGTTTAGTGTAGTTGATGGTGGTTTGGTTTTAATTTACAAGGGCACTATCCAATTGTCTAACTGTTCAAAATCATGGATACATTCAATTGCTCAAAATGGAGTAGAAGCATTCGTAAAGCTAGTGTTGCAAAGTTCATGCATCTCCATTCTCTCTTTTTCGGTGTGGAGACTTCCTCAATTTTATCTTCTGCTACATAGAAAAAAACTCTGTTATGATCAATTATCATCCAATTTTTTATTTTGTTTGGAAAGTTCAGCTGTCTCATATGATTGCATGTGAGATGAAAACCATGATAGAAAAGAAATAGAGAATAATAGAAGGAAATAAACACATTTGAATGAAAGTCACGTACATAGCATTTGTATTCAGTACCTACTTGAAATTACCTATGATGGTACTCAAGCATATTTTCTCTAAATTAACAAAAATCACATGCAAACACTTCGTCCTTTATTAACTTTCTGAATGATCTCAACAAAAGATTGCCATCCTGACTTAAAGATACAGTTGCTTTTGATGAACTTAAATTTTATCACATGCTCTCTCATTAAACTATACAATGCGACTTTCTTTATAAAACTAAACAATGTGACTTTCTTTGAGTTTAGTGAATGGTTAAGAGTACTTTGTAGATCAGTTTCATTTTTATACAATGGAACCCTGTATCTCATCCAATTATTTGGCTTCTTCCTTATTCTCAAGTTCTTGTTGCAAAGAACAGACTATCTGGTTTCTCTTCCACCATTAATATGTAATGGGTACTTCATGAGTCACAAAGTCTTATCCTATAGATTTGTGTTCAAATTATATGATGCCATACATGTACCTCCTAAATTCGATTTATATTTGGGCAGTGGAGTCAACAAACTCTTGGCCACACGTACATATGAATATTAGTCATGGGTCGTATAATTGCTGGCAGGTGCCACTCATATCTACATCTATGGCTTGGCTAAAAATATGTTAGCTCTGCCACTAGGGATGATACATAATAGCCAAACTTTTCCAATAGAAATAATCAGAGACATCAACCTAAAATATATCACAATCCAGAACATTCAGATATATAATTCTATGTAGAATGATTCCTCAAAATAGGCAAACTTGAAGCTTCAGCACGTTGAAATTTTCCATGAATCTAGAGGCCCCTGATCCGTGTCCTACACGGCTTCCAATCCGTGCAGGAAACGTTGGAGTCGTTATCGCTTTAAGAATATACCTGTAACTCTAAAAGTGGGACAAAGTGAGAGGGGACAAAGTGACGGGACGCATCCTTGGAGAAAGTAGGCATAGTTCTAGTACCAGTTTTAAGTTCTTTGATCATTATCAGCAGCACCATAGTGATTCTTATATTAGGATGCACCGCATCAGTTTGCTAATTGAAGGATACCCAAGTAGTAGGTAAGCATGACTATGATGTGAATCATGAATTAATAAGATTTATTTGTTAACTAACTAGCATGCCTTACACGTAACAATAGTTCAAATGTTTATGTAATGATTCCTTAATACATGGATAGCTAAAGTTGTTCTTTTCCAATATCTTTGAGCCTGTTTGGTACTTTTTATTATTTTGTTTCTTTAGGATTTAGTCCAACTAGTATCACACATTTAACAACATTTAGGGAGCGATGTAAATTAATTTTTATTAAGCTAGGTTATCAATATGTATTTGATTTCTCGTAAGTCATTAAAAGAAAAAAATCATATCAAAATCTATGACTTTCAATAAATTAAACCTAACAGCAAAATTATTTAAACAAATCAAATTTCACAATTTAAAACGATCACCGCTTATTCAACCTAATATGTGTATGCTTTAACTAGAGTGGTGTGTTGCCCGCATGAGTTATCTTTAAAGGTTTCATTAAGCCACTTCTTTTTCTTTTTTCCATTTCTTTAAGCCATCAAACTATTAATTTTTAATCAATTAAATTTTTTTAGCTGTTAGTTGGTTCTTTCTCACTTTTCTAACAGAGAGATCAGACTATTATTTTTTAACCAAATGTTTTTCTTTTTTTCCTATGTTGAACATTATTCTTAAAGGGACAAAGTGACTGGGCAGAACCCAGCGTATACACGACGTGGCAGTGGCAATTGGGCTTCCACTAGACACCACATAGAAAGCTGAATGTTAACCATGGATCCACGCAGAAGACTTGCTGTCAATGACAGCCCAAAATACCATCAACGAAGTGAAGTGAGATGGCATTTGGAATCTTGAAGTTCGGTGAGAAAAGGACTTCCCAGCCACCACCAGCCTTCTAGTTTTGATAAACTATAGTCCATTGCTTTTGTTTTTCGGATTGATGTTAAAAAAAAAGCAAAAAAAATAGTGCAAATCTGATAACTGGCCTGCAAAGGACAGTGTTATAAAACCTGTTTCCTCTTGACCAATTATGTGACGCTTGATTCATCATATCAATTCCTTTTAATTTTTAATTCTTTCTTACCATCAATGCTTGCCTATTTTGAGAGGATAACTATGTAGATACTTATTATTTATATAACTTAAAAGGATGGCTATATCAAACATAAAGTTAATTGTATGCAATGAGAAAGGCTGCTTATTAGATAAACTTTATGGGTTTGCTAGGATTTTATTATTATTATATCGGTATGATTTCGAGATAGTGCTTAGGACCTCTTGTTTTATTTAACATTGAGTTTAGACAAGTGACACCTACTTGTAATTAGTATACCAAATATTGGTATATATCAAGCCCTTAATCTTATTGCAATTAATGTATGAACTTTTGATGGATTGTCATTAGAAGAGGGGTCATCATAATGAGTCCTAATAGATATAAATGCTCAAATGTGTACATTCTTCAATACACCTGAATCTTCACTTTTGTGAAAATTTGCAACATATAATTACATATAAGAAGCTATGGTTGAGGCACAAAAGGGTGCCACTTATAATACCTTTTGGTTATGTAAGTCTTTTATATCGTGTAGAATAATTAATGGATAGTATCTCTATTTTTTATGATTAATATCATTTAATTGTGTATAACTATACTATCTTCAATTGAAGATCGTAATACATTGAAGGTTTTTTCATATCTTACATCTTGATTCGTTAACTGATCATGATCGGCTTAACGATGTGGACATATATACTATGGAAGAATGGAAAGGAGGGAGGGAGGGGATAAGATAATTGACACTAGTGAGAACACATATTGCGGTTCGTAGAGCACCATGTGGCCCATTTGCCCATTTGATAAAAATATTGGACAAAGTGAGAGGGGACCAAGTGACTTACATAACAAATGGACACAACGTTGCACCGGACAAGAGGAGAAATGGGCAGAACCCAGCGTGTACGGGGGGAACGACGAGGCAATTGGGATTCCACTAGGGTCCACACAGAAAGCTGAATGTTAACCACGAGTCCAAGTTATTAAAATAAAGCTTCTAATTGTATTGGATTAATTCTACTTATAATATAAAACAAAGCACTTGAAGCTTCCCAGATGGCTCGCGGATAGACTTGAAGCTTCAGCACGTTGAAATTTTCCATGAATTTAGAGGCTCCCGATCCGTGTCCTACACGGCTTCCAATCCGTGCAGGAAACGTTGGAGTTGTTATCGCTTTAAGAATATACCTGTAACTCTAAAGGTGGGACAAAGTGAGAGGGGACGAAGTGACTTATATAACAAATGGCCCCAACGTTGCACCGGACAAGAGAAAAAATGGGCAGAACCAGCGTGTACGGGGAGAATGACGAGGCAATTGGGCTTCCACTAGGGTCTACACAGAAAGCTGAATGTTAACCACAAGTCCAAGTTATTAAAATAAAGCTTCTAATTGTATTGGATTAATTGTACTTATAATATAAAACACAGCACTTGAAGCTTCCCAGATGGCCCGCGGATAGCTTCAGCATGTTGAAATTTTTCCATGAATTTAAAGGCCCCCGATCCGTGTCCTACACAGCTTCCAATCCGTGCAGGAAACGTTGGAGTCGTTATCGCTTAAAGAATATACCTATAACTCTAAAAGTGGGACAAAGTGAGAGGGGACGAAGTGACTTTTACATAACAAATGGCCCCAACGTTGCACCGAACAAGAGGAGAAATGGGCAGAACCCAGCGTGTACGGGGGAACGATGAGGCAATTGGGCATCCACTAGGGTCCACACAGAAAGCTGAATGTTAACCACGAGTCCAAGTTATTAAAATAAAGCTTCTAATTGTATTGGATTAATTGTACTTATAATATAAAACACAACACTTGAAGCTTCCCAGATGGCCCGCGGATAGACTTGAAGCTTCAGCACGTTGAAATTTTCCATGAATTTAGAGGCCCCCGATCCGTGTCCTACACGGCTTCCAATCCATGCAGGAAACATTGGAGTCGTTATCGCTTTAAAAATATACATGTAACTCTAAAAGTGGGACAAAGTGAGAGGGAACGAAGTGACTTATACATAACAAATGGCCCCAACGTTGCACCAGACAAGAGGAGAAATGGGCAGAACCCAGCGTGTACGGGGGGAACGACGAGGCAATTGGGCTTCCACTAGGGTCCACACAAAAAGCTGAATGTTAACCACGAGTCCAAGTTATTAAAATAAAGCTTCTAATTGTATTGGATTAATTGTACTTATAATATAAAACATAGCACTTGAAGCTTCCCAGATGGCCCGCAGACAGACTTGATGCTTCAGCACGTTGAAATTTTCCATGAATTTAGAGGCCCCCGATCCATGTCCTACACGGCTTCCAATCCGTGCAGGAAACGTTGGAGTCGTTATCGCTTAAAGAATATACCTATAACTCTAAAAGTGGGACAAAGTGAGAGGGGACGAAGTGACTTTTACATAACAAATGGCCCCAACGTTGCATCGAACAAGAGGAGAAATGGGCAGAACCCAGCATGTACGGGGAAACGACGAGGCAATTGGGCTTCCACTAGGGTCCACACAGAAAGCTGAATGTTGACCACGAGTCCAAGTTATTAAAATAAAGCTTCTAATTGTATTGGATTAATTGTACTTATAATATAAAACACAGCACTTGAAGCTTCCTAGATGGCCCACGGATAGACTTGAAGCTTCAGCACGTTGAAATTTTCTATGAATTTAGAGGCCCTGATCCGTGTCCTACACGTAAGGGTACAACTCGGGCTCATGAAATTCGAGTTTTTCTCAACATTAACATAACCCGATTTATAAAATGTCAACCCTAACACTATTTGTAAAACCTTAACACTAACCCTATTTTTAAAAATCGGGTTCAAGTTGAGTTTTGGATTGAAATTCGGGTTGATGAGAAAAAAATACTTTTTTCAATGTAATTAAACACCGAATTATGGATTCCAAAGAGGAAAAAATAAAATTTCTTGCGAACACATAAGCTGGACTCGGGGCTTTAACTTTGTATTAAAAAAAAGTCTTACTTGAAACAAAGAAGAGGAGGAGGTGCTGTAAACAAAGAAGAGGAGGCGGGAAGTGAAACGAAATGTGCGGGTAGTCCACCTTTATGCTTGTCCTTTTCCTCGCCTACGATCGTCCTCGTTCTCATATTGGCCATCTTGTCTAATCCGATTGGCGTTTTCAACGCCCCCAACAATCTAGTGCCGATAAGCTACCCCCGTTCGGGTAACCCTCGGGTTCGAATTATCTTGGGTTCGGGTTGCGGTCAACCCTAATCCGGGTCAATTGCAAATTGGGCCGGGTTAAACCCGGGTCTTTTGGGTTGGGTTGGACAAACATGAGTTTAAACACTGCAGTAAATTGGGTTCAACGGACCGAATTCGAATTGAACCCAGCCCATGTTGCACCCCTACCTACACGGCTTCCAATCCGTGCAGGAAACACACACACTCCTTGTTACAAGTATCTTTAGACCTTTTTTTTCTCTAGTGGCAAAAATATAAATATTGGATGCATTAATCAATTGACATAGATCTATTCTCTTTTATGGTAAATACTTTGGCATCACTTATCTCATCAAGCTTGTTGCTAGCACTATTATAGTTTTGACGGACTAATGTAACTCTATATTATAATTATTATCTTGAGTGATGTAGCTATGATATTTGGATGTTGCGCTATATAAAAGAAATAATCAATTATAGATCCTTGAATATCATCAAAGCACAAACAAACTATGAAATGTATGGGCATATACTTCTGTTCTAGTACCAGTTTTAAGTTCTTTGATCATTATCAGCAGCACCATAGTGACTCTTATATTAGGATGCACTATTGATCAGTGAGGATGGAGCATCAGTTTGCGAATTGAAGGATACCCAAGTAGTAGTACCATAAATAAACCAAGTAGGCCTCTTAGCATGATCTCTATGCATCATCTATAATTAACAACATGTGCATTATGAATTAACAATATTTATTTGTTAACTAACTAACATGGCTTATACGTAACAATAGTTCAAATGTTTATGTGATGATTCCTTAATACATGGATAGCTAAAGTTATTCTTTTCCAATATCTTTGAGCTTGTTTGGTACTTTTTATTATTTTTGTTTCTTTAGGAATTAGTCCAACTAGTATCGCACATTTAACAACATTTAGGAAGCGATGTAAATTAATTTTTATTAAGCATAAATAATTTATTTTTATTAGGTTATCAATATGCATTTGATTTCTCGTAAGTCATTAAAAGAAAAAAAAACATATGAAAATCTTTAACTTTCAATAAATTAAACCTAACAGCAAAATTATTTAAACAAATCAAATTTCATAATTTAAAACACGATCACTACTTATTCAACCTAATACTTGTCACAAATTTATAAAAAAAATTTATTCAAATTCATATATGCTTTAACTAGAGTGGTGTGTTGCCTGCATGAGTTATCTTTAAAGATTGCTTTTACTATCAATATTGTTTCATTAAGCCACTTTTTTTCTTTTTTTCCTTTTCTATAAGCCATCAAACTATTATTTTTAATCAATTAAATTTTTTTAGCTGATCAAATAATTAATTTTTTTTAGTTGGTTCTTTCTCACTTTTCTAACAGAGAATTTTTTTCCAAACAAAAATTAATCTTTTTTTACATCAGACTATTATTTTTTTAACCAAATGTTTTTCTTTTTTTCCTATGTTGAACATTATTCTTAAAGGGACAAAGTGAGAGGGGACAAAGAGGAGAAATGGACAGAACCCAGCGTATACGGGGGACGACGTGGCAATTGGGCTTCCACTAGACACCACACAGAAAGCTAACAATGGGTCGAAGTTATTAAGACACCTAGCGTCTAGACGAGGCAATTGGGTTCCCCACGGATCCTCGCAGAAGACTTGCTGTCAATGACAGCCCAAAATACCATCAACGAAGTGAAGTGAGATGGCATTTGGAATCTTGAAGTTCGGTGGGAAAAGGACTTCCCAGCCACCACCAGCCTTCTAGTTTTGTTAAACTGTAGTCCATTGCTTTTGTTTTTCAGATTGATGTTAAAAAAAAAAAAAGCAAAAAAAAAAAAAAAGTGCAAATCTGATGACCGGCCTCCAAAGGACAGAGTTATAAAATATGTTTCCTGTGGAACAATTATGTGACGCTTGATTCATCATATCAATTCCTTTTAATTTTTAATTCTTTCTTACCATCAATGATTGCCTATTTTGAGAGGATAATTATGTAGATACTTATTATTTATATAACTTAAAAAGGATGGCTATATCAAACATGAAGTTAATTATATGCAATGAGAAAGGCTACTTATTAGATAAACTTTATGGGTTTGGTTGGATTTTATTATTATTATTATATCGATATGATTTCGAGATAGTGCTTAGGACCTCTTGTTTCATTTAACATCGAGTTTAGACATTTGTAATTAGTATACCAAATATTGGTATATATCAAGCCCTTAATCTTATTGCAATTAATGTATGAGCTTTCGATGGATTGTCATTAGAGGAGGTCATCATAATGAGTCCTAATAGATATAAATGCTCAAATATGTACATTCTTCAATACACTTGAATCTTCACTTTTGTGAAAATTTGCAACATATAATTACACATAAGCAGCTATGGTTGAGGCACAAAAGGGTGCAGCTTATAATACCTTCTAGTCATGTAAGTCTTTTCTATTGTGTAGAACAATTAATTGATATATAGTTTCTCTATTTTTTTATGATCAATATCATTTAATTGTGTATAACTATACTATCTTCAATTGGAGATGGTAATATATTGAACGTTTTTCCATATCTTACGTCTTGACTGGTTAACTGATCATGATCGCCTTAACGATGTGGACATATATACTGTGGAAGAATGGAAAGGAGGGAGGGAGGGGATAAGATAATTGACACTAGTAAGAACACATATTGTGGTTCGCAGAGCACCATGTGGCTCCATTTGCCCATTTGAATGATCTCTTGATGGGCCAAAAATATCCATATGTGATTGACTATTGACCATCAACGTTCAGCTTTTAAAATTATTAGGTACCATAAAATTATTTAGTAAAGGATATAAAAAAATAGCAACCATTGCTAAAGATAAGAATAAAAGAAAAAAAATAAAGTAGTAACCTAATAATTTTTTTAAAAAAAGTACTTCTTTTAATAGGATAAATTATCATCCTTTCAATTGGACTAACCATTCTTTGGAATAAAATTTTGTTATCTTCTTGAAAAAAGTAAATATGAGAAAGGATTAAAAAAATTATCTTTCTACTAATTATTCGGTGTGTCAAATACAGCTTAAAAGGATGAAGAGGGGAAAGGCTTGAGTGGATAGCAAAGATACATTCGAGAGGAAGTTGGCTGGTTGATCTCAAGATTTATGGTTTTATTTATTATTGACTTTATCCTTACTGTCCTTAAACCTAGCTGGGTGAGAATAACTTTTTTTTTCTTAAAAAAAAAAAATTGAAATCTATGAATCTAGAAGGTGGAATGCCATCAAAACTATCCCATAGCAATGCATGAGCAGGATTTGGGTCAATTTAGGTGCATTAAGTTATTGACTAAGATTTAGAACTTAAAGTAAGGCTCCTAATTTTATTGTATTGAATTTGCTTATAAGATAAAGCATATCTAACATTATTGTTACCCTAGTAGGTTCTTTTGAATATCTCTAAAAAAATAAAGTTTTAATTTCAAACCTGAGATGATAAATAGTATATACGTAGATAAACACATAGACACACACTCCTTGTTAGAAGTATCTATCAACTTTATTTTTATAACGGCAAAAATATTAACATTAGCAAAAAATGAGATATAAAAGATAGTGATGGCTCTCTTCTTTTTCTCTCCTTACTAATCTACATCGAGTCTTACCATGCACTATATAAAAGAAATGGTCAATTATAGATCCTTGAATATCAGCAAAGCACAAACAAACTATGAAATGTATGGGCGCAACCAACATTTATTCATTGATCATTAACAGTAACACCATTGTGATTCTTATATTAGGATGCGCTATTGATCAGTCTGGATGGAGTATCAGTTAGCTAATTGAAGGGTACCCAAGTAGTACTACCATCAATAAACCAAGTAGGCCTCTTAGCATGATCTCTATGCATCATCTATAATTAACAACATGCGCATAATGAATTAACAAGATTTATTTGTTAACTAACTATCATGGCTTACAGTAACAATAGTTCAAATGTTTATGTGATGATTCCTTAATACATGAATAGTTAAAGTTATTCTTTCCCAATATCTTTGAGCCTGTTTGGTACTTTTTATTATTTTTGTTTCTTTAGGAATTAGTTACACTAGTATCACACATTTAACAACATTTAGGAAGCGATGTAAATTAAATTTTATTAAGCATAAATAATTTATTTTTATTAGGTTATCAATATGTATTTGATTTCTCACAAGTCACTAAAAGAAAAAAAAGCAATATAAAAATCTATGACTTTCAATAAATTAAACCTAACAGCAAAATTATTTAAACAAATCAAGTTTCATAATTCAAAACACGATCACTGCCTATTCAACCTAATACATGTAACAAATTTATAAAAAAAAAATCATTCAAATTCATATATGCTTTAACTAGAGTGGTGTGTTGCCTATATGAGTTATCTTTATAGATTATTTTTACCGTCAATATTTTTTCATTAAGCCACTTTTTTTTTTTTCCATTTCTTTAAGCCATCAAACTATTATTTTTTAATCAATTAATTTTTTTTAGCTGATCAAATAATTAACTTTTTTTAGTTGGTTCTTTCTCTCTTTTCTAGCAGAGAAATTTTTTTCCAAACAAAACTTAATTTTTTTACATGACTATTATTTTTTTAACCAATGTTTTTCTTTTTTTTCCTATGGTGAACACCCATTATTTTTTTCGGTTAGAATTCTTTTTTTTAACGTCAAAATATTAAAAGAAAGACTCAGCTTTGATTTGGAAGGATGTGGAGAGGATAAGGCAAAGTGGCTCATGATTGGGAGCATGGTGCTGTGGTTCCCAGAGTGCCATGTGACTCCATTTGCGAGTTTCAATGGTCGTCAGGTGGCTCCATTTTGAACGTTTCAATGGTCTACGGAGAGACTTGGAACTTCATTGTACTATAATCTGTCTTGAATTTATAGGCTTCCGTGTAGGTAGGGCTGAAAATGGATCGAATAAATTTTGGTATTTGTATTCGAATCATATCAGATTCGGATATTTATTTTATAGTTTAATCGGATTCGAATACGAATTCGAATATTTAATTCAAAAATTAATCGGATACAAATATAAATAAATTTATATATATTTTTAAATACGGATACAGATATCGTTTTATTATAAATATTCGGTTAATATTTCGAAACAAAAGTTACAAAACCCGTCGGGCACCGGGCGACAGCTATTTTTTAAGTAAAAAATTAAAATCAAAACGTCGGGCGATCGACACGTCGCGTACGGTTGGCAGAAGGGAAGCCGCTCCCGTTTCTTCTTTCGTTCGGTTTTTTTTTGGCACAGGCGCACAGCCCGCTCCCTTCCCACTTCTAGACTCCCTTCCCACGTCCAGACTTCCTGGCAGTGAGGAGGAGCGATCCATCGGACCATCGCGGAGGCAGCGAAGGAGACGGTGCCACAGCCACGATGGTCGAGGAGGAGCGATCCATCGCGGAGAGCAACCGATCTGATCTGTTCCTCCCTGGACTTCGGCAGTTCGGCTCGGTCCGTCGGTCATCATCAAGTAAGCTTCCTTTCCTTCCACCTCTTCTCTTTGCTCTGTTATGAGGTTGCCCAGGGGAAGCCTGGAAGGGCTAGGGATGGGTCCGTGGTGGCCATGGCCGGCGGCAAGGCCGGAGGCGGAGAGCAGCCGGTCTTGATCTTGGTTCGGGCCCGGCGGCATGCTCGCCGCCTCGCCGGGCCTGAACGGCGGTCGGTGACCTCCACCGGCACCGGGCGTGCTTCCGGTGGAGGTCCGGCCGGCCATGGTGGCCGGCCGCATGGCCGGCACTGTAACAGGCCGCACAAGGAGAAAGAGAGAAAGAGAGAAAGAGAGAAAAAGAGAGAGTGTGGGGGGGGAGTCCGACCGCGGCGGCCGCTCCTGGCCGGTCAACAGCGGCCGGGCCACCCCGGTGTGTGGCCGACGACGGCCGGGCCACCCCGGTGTGTGGCCGGCGGTGGCCCTGGCCGCCGGCTCGATTGTTCCACTGTTTCGTGAAACAGGGGAGCAACAGGGAGAACTGGAGAAGAGAGAAATGGGCCGAAGACATTGATTTTGGGCCTGTCTGAAGATGAGAAGACTCAGGCTCAGCACTACATGAAGAGAAACTTGCTGGACCTTATATCCGTATTCAAAATGTTCAAAGAACCAATAAAAAAATGCCGAAGCCTTGGGCAAACTACGTATATGCAAGAGATTAGGTTGGACCATCTGGCCAGTGGCCTACTTGGACAATTTGTTGAGTTCAAACAATGGTTGGGTTTAGTGTTATGAAGAGGTCAATTGGCTCGGATGAGATCA
Source organism: Calamus simplicifolius (assembly GCA_900491605.1). Lineage (NCBI taxonomy): Eukaryota > Viridiplantae > Streptophyta > Magnoliopsida > Arecales > Arecaceae > Calamus > Calamus simplicifolius. Next base: position 160,428 of record UESW01004265.1, read on the forward strand.
AGTTGTCTCGGATCTAATCAAGTTGTGTTGACCCAAAATGATTTGTAAATCAATCGTATGAGAAACTAGCATTATGAATTTTTTGATGCCACTATGCTCAACTGCTTCAATCCACCTCATCCAATTCCACTGCTAAGCCCAAACTAAGGTTGCATTAGACAACGATAAATGTATCATGTACATTGGCTTGAATGTGACTCTTGCATTGCTATATTTTCGACATCATAGCCTTTGTGTTTTATTTTTATTTTTATTTTTATTTTTGGTGTTACAATGTATTTTATCATAACATTTTCCTTTTCATTGTTGATTCTTTTAGAGGTTAATTTCCTCGGTGTGATCATGGATTTTCTTATTATATATTTTATTTTTTATATTTTGAATGCAGTTGTTATATATCATGTCTTCTAGTGGAACTATTGAAGATACAAATAGCAAATCAGTTGAGCCTACAAATCAAACAGAGAGGAAAAGACAAGAAAAAGCTAACATCTAAAATTTGGGATGATTTTACAAAGTATGAATTAGAAAAGAAAGTTGATGGAAAAAATTTTAAAACAGAAGAAGCAAGATGTAATCACTGCAAAAGAATATTTAATGGAGCTAGTAGGTTGGGGACAACACATTTGAAAAATTATCTTGATAAGTTCCATTCATTTTTGAAGAATACTAATGTCAAAGGCCAACTAATGTTACAAACATCATTGCAAAAAGATGATGGCACTTGTTCTTTGAGTACCTATACATATGATGGAGATGTTAGTCGTAAGAAGCTTATACGGATGTTTGTTATGCATGAATACCCATTTGCTATGGTTGAGCAGGAAGGATTTATTGATTTTATTAAGTCTTTAAGACCATCTTTTGAATTAAAGAGTCGCATAACCCTTAGAAAAGGAATTATGGAAACATATTTAGAGGAAAAGAAAAAATTTTATGATATGTTTGGTCTACTTTCATGTCGAATAAGTGCAACTATGGATTTTGGACTTTTAGACAAAACAAGTCTATTTTATGTGTGACAGCACATTTCATTGATGATGATTGGAATTTGAAAAAAATAATAATTAATTTTATGCATATGGGAGGAAGACATACTGGAGTCAATTTGTGTAATACATTTATCAAAAATATGATTGATTGGAACATTGATCGTAAGTTATTTGTATTAACATTGGATAATGATCGTGCCAATGATGTGTGTGTCAGAGAAATCGTGGATAGGCTTCAAGGAACACTTGTATATAATGGCCAGTTCTTTCATGTGAGATGTGCTGCACATATTATTAATTTAGTTATGCAGGATGGACTGAAAAAAATTAATATGGTAATTGAAAATATCAGAAAATGGTGAAGATTGTTCGAAGCTCTCCACTACAGTTAGAGTTTGAAAAGAGGGCTAAAGAATGTAATTTGGATACACGTAGAGGTCAATTGATGTCCCAACATGGTGGAACTCTACGTACATGATGCTAAGGGATGCTTGTTATTATAAAGAGGCTTTTAAAAGATTGCAGTGTCTTGATCCATACAAATATGATATGTGCCCAACAAATGATAATTGGATAGAGGTAAAAAATTTTGTCAAGCTTTGAAAAACTTCTATAACATCACCGAGCTCCTTTCAGGCACAATATATCCAACTGCAAATCTCTTTTTTCAAGAATTTTATGAAATTCAATTGCAAATTATTGAATGGTGCACAAATCCTAAGGATTAACTTTTTCTCTTTATGGCATTATCAATGAAGGAGAAGTTTGACAAATATTGGCAACAATCTAATCTTATGCTAGCAGTGGGTTCATTCTTAGATCCTCGTTACAAAATGAAGATGGTAGAATTTTATTACTCACAGATTTACTCTTTAAATGGAGAAAAAGATGTCAGTGATGTTCAAAATGTTATTCGAAACCTTTATAGTGAGTATGAAAAAAAATTTCCTTCATTTTCTATTCCAATTACTCATGATATTGGTTCATCGAGAGATAGCGGATATATTTTTGATGAGTTTGATGAGATGGAAGGAAGAAAAAAAAAGTTTGCACAATTTATGAAGAAGAATGTACAATAACAACAAATTAGAACAGATTTGGATATATATATGGAGGAATCTATTTGGCCATAGGTTGAAGGTGATGCTTTTGATATTTTAGGCTGGAAAAATCTAATGGTCCAAAGTATCCTATCTTATCTCGGATTGAAAGAGATATTTTGGCAATTCCAGTATCTACTGTAGCTTCAGAATCAGCATTTAGTACAGGTGGACGAGTGATAAATGCATTTCGAAGTTCATTAGATCCTGATATTGTTGAAGCTGTGATTTGTCTTCAAGATTGGCTGAGATCTAAGAAAAAAGGTAAGTTGTTGCATTTTATATAATATTTTATTAGATTTAACTTATTTATAATATTTTGCTATTTTTTAAAATTTTGTTTCAGGTCATATTCCTTCCATTGTTCATGATCTCAATTCTCTTGCTATGTTGGATAAGGTAAATGCAAATGATGTGTAGTTTTTTAAAAAATAAGTTATTATTTTTATTTATATATTGAACTTTTGTACTAATATTTTTATTTTTATTTTTATTTCAGGATGATTAAAGCATTGAATTTTTGAGCCTATTCAATTTAATTTGGCAATGATGATAGGGACTTCCAATTTGTTTTGACGCTCAATGTGTGGGCTGTGAAATCATGACTTGGAGGGCATTTCTAAATGCAATCGTTATGATTTGTGAAGCATATGTTTGACACTGAAATCATGACTTGGAGGGCATTTCTAAATGCAACCGTTGTGATTTGTGAAGCATATGTTTGACACTCTATCTGAGCCAAGGGCCATGATGTTAGGCAGATTCATAGCATTTCCTGACTCGGATGCATGCAAATTGTAACCATCAGGAAATAACAGCTGATAATGTCTTTCTGAGCCAACTCAAACTATGTCCCTATATCTGATAAGTTACTAGCGTCCTGGAGGAGAAAGCTACAGCTTGTAACATGCTCTGTTGTTATGTTGATGAGCTCAAAGAGGGTTTCTACCCTGGATCGATCAGGTTGGTTATGATTAATATTTATTCATTTCCTTGATAAAGTCTGTGATATATTTTCAAGAATCATACGTCTTTGATCAGGTCTATGATATATTTTCAAAAATCATACTTCGTGGATGCTTGGCAAATTACTTATTTTAAGCCTAGCCCCTTGATATGATCATTTATATATTATAAAACTTGACCTTTGTCCTATGTTTTTGTTCCTTTGTGTTCTTCAGGTTGGTAATTTTTGGGCACTTTGATCAAAACATTCAAGGCTTCTTTTCTGCCATTCTTTGATGAACTTGCTATGTACATAACACCAATGTTGGTAAGTCCTGCGAAACATGCTACTTATATTTCTTAGTAGTACTCAAGAAAATATGCTTGACATTTTGCTTTTCTTGTTGTATTTATGCATTTTTTGTATTAGTGAACTGCAAATTCTTATATATGTCTACATTTTCATGAAAATTCTTGTTCAATGCTTAATGATTTCCATCTCAAATATTTTAGGTCCTGTTACACTGTTGCTTAGTTGGATTTGTTGTGGATTTCAGCTTCTTTCAAGTTTCTTAAGAGAACATTTATGTAGCCATATTCTTATTGCCTATGTTTTGCTCTTGTGGTAGACAGTAGGGAGTTTAGTGGCTTCTTTAGTATTCCTCTATTTATTAATTCTTTCACAACTATTCATCATATAACACCATCATGAGATCATAGAAATTTCTATCTTCATATCCATATTCGTATCCATATATAACAAATATGGATATGCTTGATATCCGATTGGTATCCGTATCCGTATATAATAAATATGGATATGCTGGATATCCGATTCATATCCGTATCCGTATATAATAAATATGGATATACTTGATATCCGATTCGTATCCGTATCCGTTTAGAATAAATATGGATATAAATTTTAATATCCATTTAGTATTCGTATCCGTATTCGTATCCATTAAAAAATATGGATACAAATATGGATATACTACTATCCGATCCGTTTTCAGCCCTACGTGCAGGACACGGCTTCCAATCCATGGAAGACGCAACAAAGCCCCCCTTCAACCTTTTATGTTCAAGATTGAAGAATCATTCTACATAGAATTCTATATCTGAATGTTCTGGATTGTGAGATTTTTCGGGTTAATGTCTCTGATTATTTCTATTGGAAAAGTTTGGCTATTATGTATCATCCCTAGTGGCAGAGCTAACAATTTTTTAGCCATGACCAATATTTATATGTACGCGTGGCCAAGAGTTTGTTGACTCTACTGCCCAAATATAAAATGAATTTAGGAGATACATGTATGGCATCATATAATTTGAACACAAATCTATAGGATAAGACTTTGTGACTCATGAAGTACCCATTACATATTAATGGTAGAAGAGAAACCAGATAGTCTGTTCTTTGCAACAAGAACTTGAGAATAAGGAAGAAGCCAAATAATTGGTTGAGATACAGGGTTCCATTGTATAAAATGAAACTGATCTACAAAGTACTCTTAACCATTCACTAAACTCAAAGAAAGTCGCATTGTATAGTTTTATAAAGAAAGTCGCATTGTATAGTTTAATGAGAGAGCATGTGATAACATTCTAAGTTCATTAAGAGCAACTGTATCTTTAAGCCAGGAGGGCAATCTTTTGCTGAGATCATTCAGAAATTTAATAAAGGACGAAGTGCTTGCATGTGATTTTGTTAATTTAGAGAAAATATGCTTGAGTACCATCATAGGTAATTTCAAGTAGGTCCTGAATGAGTATGATGAATTTATGCATGCAATAGTTTTGGACAAGTGCTATGTATGTGACTTTCATTCAAATGTATTTATTTCCTTTCTTCTGTCATTCTCTATTTCATTTCTGTCATGGTTTTCATCTCACATGCAATCATATGGGACAGCTGAACTTTCCAAAAGAAACAACTGGGTGACAATTGATCATAACAGAGTTTTCTTTCTATATAGCAGAAGATAAAATTGAGGAAGTCTCCGCACCAAAAAAGAGAGAGAATGGAGATGCATGAACCTTGCAACACGAGCTTTAGGAACGTTTTTACTTCATTTTGAGCAATTGAATGTATCCATGATTTTGAACAGTCAGACAATTGGCTAGTGCCCTTGTAAATTAAAACCGAACCACCATCAACTACACTAAACTTTTGCTCTTTTATACCGATTTGCAACTTTTGAATATAGAATACAGAATTTCTAATAGTAAAGCTGCAATTAAATTAACTTTGTTTGGTCTTCTCAAGTATAATTTATTATTATATTGGTATGCTTTTGAGGTAGTGCCTAGGGCCACTTGTTTCATTTAACACCGAGTTTAGGCAAGTGACACCTACTTGTAATTAGTACACCAAATATTGGTATGAAGCTCTTAATCTTATTACAATTGATGTATGACCTTTTGATGGATTTTCATCGGAAGGGGCCATCATAATGAGTCCTAATAGATATAAATGTGCACATTCTTCAACACATGAATCTTAACTTTTGTAAAAATTACAATATATAATTATACATAAGCAAGCTATAGTTGAGGAATAAAAGGGTGCCGCTTATAATAGCTTCTAGTTATATAAGTCTTTTCTATCATGTAGAACAATTAATGGATAGTTTTTCTATTTTTTTATGATCAATATCATTAATTAATTATGTATAATTATACTATCTTCAATTAGAAATAGTAATACGTTTTTCCATGTCTCATGTCTTGACTAGTTAACTGATTGTGATTGACTCAATGATGTGGACATATAAAGTGCGAAGAATGGGAAGGAGGAGGAGGGGATAAGATAATTGACACCAGTGAGAACACATATTATGGTTCGCAAAGCGCCATGTGGCTCCATTTGCCCATTTGAATTATCTCTTGATGGATCAAAAACTTCCATGAGTGGTTGACTATTGACCATCAACGTTCAGATTTTTAAATTATTAGGTACCATAAAAATTATTTAGTAAAGATATAATAACAAATCAGATAGAATAATTATATTCTTTAAAAAAATAGCAACAATTGCTAAAGATAAGAATAAAAGAAAAAATAAAGTAGTAACCTGATAATTTTTTTAAAAAAAAGTACTTCTTTTAATAGGATAATTATCTTCCTTCCAATAGGATTAGCCATTCTTTGGAATAAAATTTTGTTATCTTCTTTTAAAAAAATAAATATGAAAAGGATTAAAAATATATCTTTCTACTAATTATTCGGTGTCAAACACAGCTTAAAAGGATGAAGGGGAAAGGCTTGAGTGGATAGTAAAGATAAATTTGAGAGGAATTGGCCGATAGATCTCAAGATTTGTGGTTTTATTTATTGATGACTTTATCCTTACTGTCCTTAAACCTAGCTGGGTGAGAATAGCTTTTTAAAATAAAAAAATCTGAATATATGAATCTAGAAGGTGGAATGCCATCAAAATTATCCATAGCAATGCATGCGAAGGATTTGGGTCAGTTTAGGTGCAATAAGTTATTGATCAAGATTTAGAACTTAAAGTAAGGCTCCTAATTTTATTGGATTGAATTTTCTTATAAGATGAAGCACATCCAACATAATTGTTACCCTAGTTGGTTCTTTTGAATATTTCCAAAACAAATAAAATTTTAAGTTCAAACCTGAGGTGATAAATAATATATGTATAGACAAACACATAGACACACTCCTTATTAGAAGTATCTTTAAACCTTTTTTTTCTCATGGCAAAAATATTATGATAACCCTCTTCTTTTTCTCTCCTTACTAATCTACATCAAGTCTTACTTTTTTACTGTTGCTTATATTACGATGCAACTTGAGTTAGGTTAATGACAACCAAAGCCCAATCGGTACTGATTATTTCTTGATACTAGTAGGTGTAAGCATAGGGTATAAATTGGGTTTAAGTTTAGTGTGGCATAAATAGTTTAGAGTTAGATATGAATTCCACAAATGACGTAGCCAGGAGTTTTAAGCAGGAGGTGCATTATTATTATCCAATGTCTAATTATGGAGCTCATTGAAGTTCCTGGATTACTTTAGCAATTCATTTTTCCTCTAAGTTGACCATGTCTGTTGCTTAAAGATTCACAAATATTCAAAACATTGGTAATGAAATTGAAAAGCAATCAATATAGATATGATTTTTTTCTTTTAGGCAATGGCAACTAATACTAATTGATGCTGATGTGTTAATCAATGGACATAGATCTATTCTCTTCTATGGTAAGTGCTTTGGAACCACTAAACTCATCAAGCTTGTTGCTAGCCCTATTATCGTCTTGACCAAGTAATCCAACTCTATATTATTAGGGATTTCAATCTACTAGATACACTATCTTTCAAGAACCAAATCTCCATCACTACTATTGACCTCATAGAGACTAATTTTCATTTCACCAAGTTCTAACCTATTCTTGTCTTCAATGCTTTTCAGGATAGATTTGAAGGATGTTGATCCTTGCAATTGAATATGAGATCAACAACAGTGATGAGTTACCATTCCCTGCACATTCATTGATCTAGTTTTATATTCTTTTAATATATGAACCAGCGTTTTATAAGTTTTGGTCTTTTATGATTGCTCTGGATCAAATTGAAGGGAAAGGAGATCAGAACAAGTTCAAAACAAACGTTAGCTAAGGTTGAACTAATGAATACAGAGTATTGGTGCACAGAGAATGAAGTTAATGCATATCTACCCAAAATCGGTGCACATGGACCTAAAATGGCAATAGCAAAAGAGAGTACCTTCCCTCTGCATGAGAATAATAGGGCGCGAATAAAGTGGTCATAAATACCACAAAGAAGTAAAACAAGAGATCAAGAATTTTTATATGGAAGGATTACATCAAGAGAACACCTTTCATGGACCATAATATCAAGAGGCACCTTTCTTTTACCACAATAGCAAGCAATAACTTTCTTGGATCATAATATCAAAAGATATCATTATTAAAATCACAACATCAAGAGACAATACTCTTTGCTCATAAATCTTAAAAAGAGAACTTAATTCATGGCAATAGAATTCCTCATCAAACAAAGCTGGATTTCAACATATAAGGTGCCGGAACGGACTTGCTTTTATGAAGCATCAAACTATAAGCCCCCCCCCCCCCCCCCCCAAAAAAAAAAACAAAAACAACCAAAACAGAGGTACCTATTACAATACTAGCACCAATCCCTCTTAATTACCCCATGGCATTAGGGCTAAACAAAAGGCCGCCCTTAAGGTAGTGTTTGAAATAGGGGATAAAAGGGATATCCCCTGGATATCCCCTCTTATCCCCAAAAGCCATAACTATAAGGGATAGCTGGGAATAAAGTTAACCAAAGAGATAATCCATGGTTACCATGGTTAACCATGGGATAACCCCTCAATTTATTCCCTAGAGAATGCAGGAATAGCTGGTTATCCCTTCAAATAAGAGTTAAAAAAGGTTATCCTGTGGATTATCTTTTTGCATTTGATATGATCAATGGGATAGCCAAGGGATATCCCTAGGGATAGCTATGGGACAAATTCTATCTCGTACACTTATCCATTGATAATATTTTTTCTATCTAAGGGAGTGTTTGAAATAGGGAATAAGGAGGAATATCACCCCTTATCCCCAAAAGCTATTACTAGAAGGGATATGTCTGAAAAAATTTAACCAGAGGGGATAACCCATGTTTAACCATGGGTTATCTTCTAAACTTATTCCCTAGGGAACCTAGGAATAACTAAAGTTATCCCTTGATGGCAGACTTGTAATTTTAAAAAGGTGCTTATTCCCTCAGCTATCCCCTGGATAAATGCTATCCTGTACATTTATCCAGGGATAGCTTTTGGGAAGCCAAACACTACCTAAGAGACGTAAGAAATCACAAAAAACCCTAAGTCTATACCTTTTCTACTTATATAAGAGTGGCAATCTGGAATGGGATTTGATCATGGGCTCTTCAGTTCCAAATAGCACAGCCTATTAGCCTAATATAGCATAAGCTCTTTGCTCACAAGGAGGGGCAAAACCAACACAAACTTGAAACGTCATTCCAATGCAATCAAATGATGTTTTCAACTATATCCATCTAAATAACAATTTATGAAGAATAGAAAATAGATATTTATATGAAATTAGAAAATAGATAGTTATATGAAATTCCATATTATGATGTTTTAGTTTGCTTTTTGAGTAAAATAATGGGATTATCATCAATAATTTCATTACATATTTAACTAATACAAAACAAGATCAAGAACCTTAGAAATAGAAGACAAAGAAATAAAAAGCACAAAGCATACATCATGTGGACTCTTAATCATAGAATTGGACATCAATGTTGTTTCCCCATCCACATCTTTTTATTGTAAAATGTTTTCCCTGCAGCAACTTGTTCATCCCCAATCCCTAAACTTAACACAATCCACATCAATCTCAGTCAAATCTATGCACACTCGGCATGACTTTAGCATGAAACTCTTCATTAATCTAGCATGACAAAAAGTCACGCTAGCCCGCTAAAACACCGATTGATTATTGATTAACTGCTTTAATTGCTCTGAGCTTAGCTCAGTAGAGTGTATACCATGCAATAGATAGACCTTCGTAAAAATTACTGGAGTTTAGTTGGGGGGGTTTAAAGATCCTAGCGTCATCTCGAAATTCTAGCAAGCAATTAGGATCCCTCAAGGTGCTGGTAACTTAGAATAGGATTTATAAGCATAGAATAACTTGGCTGCTATCTTAAACGTCTAATATAAGCCAATGGTCAAAACATAACAAGAATGGTAAAATAAGCCTCTAATAGTAATTTAAAAAAAAAAAAGGTGTCCCTGTGAGAGGCCCAATGCATATAGCCCTATCCTGCATGCAGATAGACTTCTCTCTGTTTCGAATACATGCCATTCAAGTCCGAAGCAATTTTACCATTGTGCCAAGGCTAATAATAATATATATCCAGCAAACATCTTGGACTAACTTGAGATCTAACTGACTGATTAATGTGGAGATACAAATATAACATTTGATTCCAACAAATTAAGGAAAATTAAACAAGCGAGACTGCTTCAGCAGGCCAACAACTGTTTGAGACTTGGAACACAATTCTGAGAGTAACTTTGATATGGCACCCAGAATTGACTTTCAGCATGGAACCCACTTCTGGTCATTATCAAATACAAATATCACAAATTAATTACGAAGGATCGCTGCCCAGCTAATTGACAGGCTAAATAATTATCCAAACAAGATGCTTTTCTGAAGTCACTTCAATTTAACGTATTTTCCCAATTCTGCATACAATTACATAAACCTACCACCAGTTAAAATGATAATAATGAGTATTGTAGCTAATATTATGATGGATGGTTTCAAAGATACTTTATCATCAAATAAGCACTATAACCATGTGATGGCAATACATTACCTATAGAAATAATCATTTATATCAACTGAACCTCCGGAGCATCTTTTGGCAGCTCATACACATCTAGGTATTTTTAGTCATCAAACGTCAAAAACTCTTGTTTTCGTGGTTTTAATTAGGTGCCTACCTCAACTATATTAAACTGTAATTATACCATAATGCAGTAATCTAATATACCTGCATCATTAGATAACAAACAACAGACAATGAAATTACAATACAACAACTGGAAAGTGAACCTATTAGAGTAAGACCTGTCTCCCCTGATACCTAAGAGGTCTGAGTAAGACCCAGGACAGGAATGGTGAGGCTTGGTGTTTTGTATTCTTCTCTTCTGGGTTGAGCTGAGTGGAACATCATGTAAGAGAGCTAATGCAAAAATAGATAATATTGCTCACAAATATTGCATCACATTTGATCAAAAGGAAAGTGAAAAAATTGTGATAGCAATATAACAGATACTCCAACATCAAGGTGCTCCAAGTAGTACTTTTACAATAAATAACCATCCAGAGCATCAACAAATGGAAAAATCATAGATAATAAATAAGAACAGATCAGAGTGATCTACTATGCATCTCTCGTTTATGGGAAGAGAAAAGGGGATCCAGAGATATTCAAGAGAAAAATATATTAATCACAAACACTTAACATATTGTTACAAGAAATGAAATAGTTTTACAGTTGCAAAATTAGTTTTTGGATAAGGATGATAGCCCTGAAACAAATCCTGATTCAATTTTTGAAACAAAGTAGTTGAGGATAGGTGTTTTCACCACATGTAACGGTATTCAAAGAATCAAAAGAACGGATAAAAAGATAGACAGGAATAGTGCTTCGAGAATCAAGTTCATAGCAGATGATTACACAAACAAACTCGATAACGGTAATTGATATGGAGTGCACCAAAAAAGCCAAAGAAATAACCCTGCTCAATAAAGAGCATAATATTAAAAAGCAAAAAAAAAAAAAAGGCAAGACAAATTATTTTTATGTTCCTTACAATTTTTGGGCATAAGAACTAGCGAGCAGATGTGAAATAGCAAAGGTAAAAGGTATAAAGGAGGCAAGAGTTGGTTGGACACAAGTTAGGTACATAACCCGATAGTTACCCGGAGGTGAGAAGATAAGAAGCAAATGACATGTTATCATTGTGTTTTGGAGGACAGCACCGTTAGAAAGAAAAAGCACCAGTTCATAGAAAGATAAGGAAAAAGAATAGGAGAAAGAGGGAAATAGGGGAAAAAATTGATAATAGTTCCTTCCAGAACAAAGGTTATTTTATTCAAATCGAAAAGACTCCTTTTTCCCCAAAATAATTCAAAACAAAGCTTGAAAACTGACCAGACATCACCCTACTTTTAACATATCACTTACCACAACCTTCTCATAAAGTCTACCTAAGACTCTACAATAAAAGAATAAATATAGCCCTTCTTAGGACACTACTGCTGTAGCATAAACAATGAATGGTTAAATGTCTACATCAAAAGAATGAGACCATCCCTCTTATACTGGCAACAATGGTACAAAGCTTCTCGCAGACAGCTCACGTTCAGCTAGGTTCCAGGCTTGAACAGGCTCGAAATAAATGTAAAAATCCACACATTATTTTAAATTTGTCTTACAATTAATTTCACATGGAACCTGAGCATACCCAGCTCAAGCAAGCTGACCTCAATGAAGCTTGAATGGATAACCATAATTATCAAGCCTTATCCCAACTATTTACAAGCTCAGATAGAAAATGCTGATGCTTAATTCCTTTATAAGATGGATAATATATCAAAGATGGTAATGAAGGTAGAAGAAAATGCCCAAACGAGGGAAGAAGCATGCATCACAAAATAAACTATCTTCATTTAATCATGGATGATCAGTAATCATAAGATCAACCAAGTCAATGTTGCCGCCGCATGTACTGATTGCTAATTAAGATAGCAAAACAACTCCCTGATTAACAGCATGACAAAAACATATCTCAAGCTCAAGGTTATCATAACTTGATGAATTTAGAATATTGTGGGTCTAGCATGCAAAGTATTAGTTAACTACATAAAGCATAACATGGTACCATGGTCAATCATAACTCCAATATTTCGTCCTCCACAACATGACTCTCGAAGCCAGGATTTGCACATTATAAAAACTAAAAAGCATATATTGTCCTAAACACAACAAAATATGTTAATGTTTTGGGGTAAAGACACTAGTCGTTCATTGAACCAGAAGACCTTCTATGGCTTAATAATATCAGAATTTTTACTGAATTGAATGATTGTATGTCTGCTAGCAGAATAGTCTAGATGAAGAAGAAAAAAGTCACCAGAATATTATACCTGATATGAAAATGATTATGGAGTCAATAGGTAATCCAATTAAATAAACAGAACCTGGGTTCCATCACAAAATGTCAGAGGAAGACCTGCTCGACCATAAAGAAGTAATACTAGAAGCAAATAGAAAGTGTCTACATCAGAACACACACCATGTCTTATGAAGTTTATGCTACTGTCTTACAAAAATTAGGACTTAATTCCATCTGTGGTGGTAGAGTTCTCTTCTTTACCCAGGGCAACCACTGCTTTCTTGAGAAGGGCTTCAATTGGCAGGTGGGAATTCTCCACAGCCTTGGAGATTGCTTGCCATCTCTCACCGTGTTTTGGCTCTGCAGAAATGCACCTTTTCAGGACATCCTTTTGCTGTTCCTCAGCACCATGTTGAAGTTCAAATTTGTAGTACAAGGCCCAGAAGTCTCCAACATCAGGAGCAAGAGTAACCGCCCTGTTGAACCAGTTCCTTGCCTTGTCCACCTTCCTATCATGCCAAAAGAGTTTCGCCACAGCTGCAATAACATGTGGATCATGATCACAACGCTTGAGAGCATCTGCACTTTTTGATTTGCGCTGAGGCCGTGGAACCATCTCAATGGAAGCAGCCCACAAGATCCCACTTGTTGGGCATTCTTGCAATGCTTTGCCATTAAGGTATCTGCTTCCTTTTTGTTCCCATGTCTGGACTCAGTGCGGATAGCTGCAAGCCATAGTTCTGGGATGTGAGGATTCTTCTTTCTGGCCATAGTAAGAATAGCACGAGCTTTACTCAGACCATTCATCCTTTCCTCTAAGTTAGCAAGTGAGAGCCAAAGAGGGATGCAATTGGGGCAGTGTTTCAGACCACTTTCATAAGCTTCCTTCGCCTGCTCTCCTTGACTAAGCCGTTCCTCCATCTGCCCAAGCATTAGCCACAACTTGAAAAATGAAGGGAAAAGCTTCAATCCTTCTTCCAGCAGCCTCCTTTCCTCTGCCATGTTCCCCAATTCCCTCTCAACAATAGCAGACTTCATCCAGACCCTCTCAGTTCCACCTCTCTCGGGCTTTAGCTAGAAGCATTCTTGCTCTCTCTGGCTCATGGTTCTCAAACTCAAGCTTGAATGCAGCCAGCCAAATCTCCTCCGAATTGGGAATTGCAGCATATGCTTCCTGAAGAATTGCTCGAGCTGCAGGAACATCTCCTGCCAGCCACTTCTCTTTTGCACCCATCAGCCATAGTACCTCAGCCTGTGGCCTATAAGTGACTGCCTTCCTTAGGAGAGCATCAAGAGATTCCCTGGTCCCATGGCTCTTCTCAAGCTGAGCTGCCTTGAGCCAAATGCTCTTCTTCGTTAGGAACACTGTCAGTGCATGTGCATAGATGGCCCGAGCCGTCTCAATTGAACCACGCTTCTTGCACTCTTCAGCATCCGCAACCCATGTCCTCTTTCTATCTTCTTCCTCAACCCCAATGCCAATTGTATTATGAATGATAGCCTGACAAGTTGCAACTGATCCAGCTCGTTCAGCAGCCTCTGCTTCCTTCATCCAAACTTCTCTATCAATCTCCAAACCTTCTCTCTGCAAAGACCTTATACCTCTCTCAATTACCTTGCCAACCGAAGCAGTATTACCATTAGCTTCCTCAAGCTTTGCAGCAGTGATCCAAATTGCAGGCTCCTTAGAAAGCTTCTCCCTTGCCTTATTGAGCACCTTCTTCGCCTGCTCATAGGTTTCCAGCCTCGCAAGCGCAAGCCACATCTCAACATGAAGTGGACAGCACTCCACAGCCCTATGGAGCAAAAGACTTGCATCCTCCTCATTCGCCAACTCCACAACAGCCTTCCACAGCCTCACAGAGTCAGGGATGTGTTCCAACCCTTTCCTCAACACTCTGCTCCGGTTCAGATCACTCTGCTCCAATTTTGCGGCCTGCAACCATAGCTTCACCGAATTCGGAATAGCCTTCACCCCTCTCGCAATCACAGCCTTGGCTTCATCCGGGCTTGCCAACCTACAAGCTTCCAGCCAGACATCCTCGTTCTTGGGGCATTCTTCGCACCCTTTCTGAATCAACTGCCTTGCTGCCTGGATCTTCCCCGCAACCTCCTCCAGCCTCGCTGCCGCAATCCATCCAGGTGGGTGTTTCGGGTTCGTCTGGGTCACCGATTTAAGCAAAAGCCTCGCCTTTTTTATATCAGAAATCTCAGCATCGCTAGTGATCTTCATACTCTTTAGATCGGTCAGGTAACCCTTTGGATCGACGACAGTTAGCCCTGAGACAGAGTCGGACAATCGATCCAGCTTCAAAGAAAGCACCGTACCTCTTCCTTCTCCAACGGCCGTGAGATCGGTGACCGGAGTCTGCGACCACGGAGTTTCCGTCCCCCCAGCCGCTCGGGTCTTGGGGTCCAAGGCGGTGACGTGCTCCTGCTCCTGCCTTGCCTTCTCGAGGAGGGTGTCAGGCACCGGCACGAAGCTCTCGAACCGCTTCTTCTTGTTCCTGAGCGAGTAATCTCCGATCTCAGGGATGCTTTCCCACTGCTCTGGGGTCAGATCAACTAGCTTCCTCTTGAGGTCGGCGAATTGCTCCGTGATCTTAGGGTTTGAAGCGCGGTACTTCTCGATCTCTTGCTTCAGCCTGCCTCCCTCCGATCCTTCCTTCTCGAATCCATCCTCTTATCGATACTCTCCCACACAGCATCCGCCTCCTTGTCGTCCTCATCATACTCGGCGGAAGCAAAGAGCCCAACATCGTTCCCCTCAAACTCATCAAACTTCTGGTTCTCATCGTACCCCTTGTCGTCGGCCTCCTCCTCCTCCTCCTCCTCGCCGCCGGTTCCCTTTCCCCGGCCACGGCCGATGCCGGCGGCGGCAGCGCCGCCGGCCGTGGCGGCGGAGCGGTCGGGAAGGTCCGGAGCGGCGCGGGCGGGACCAATATCGGACCTGGTGGTGAATCCAGTGGCTCCACGGCCGAGCCCGGCGACATAGTTCGGGGGCGGCTTGGAGTTGAGGAATTCGTAGCGGGGGGGCCTCGCGGGGACGGCGGGGGTCTGGGTGCCTCCGAGGAGGGGGATGTGGAGGGTCAGGGTAGAGTCGGAGCGGACAGCGAGGTCAGCGAGGGTGATGGAGGAGTCGTCGCTGCCGCCGACGGCAGCGGGGATGAGGCGGCGGGTGGAGAGGAAGAGGCGCTGGAGGTGGACGGGGACGCCGGATCCGGCCTCGACGGCGAGCTTGAGGTCATGGAGGGAGGTGGAATTAGTGTTTAGATCGAGGGCTAGGGTTTTGCAGTCTAGGGTTCGGACAAACACCATGGTCGGCGGGCTTTCCCGAACACCGCCTTCGGAGATGGGAGACGATGCTTCTAGACGGGACTGGATTCGTAAATAGGTGATGCCTCCTGGAATGCGGTATCGGATGCCGACTTTGGCTAAGAAAAATCTAAAGTCGGTGGGTTCTGGTTGTACTACGCCCTGACCGGATGTTTATATAC
>UESW01004265.1:179958-200122 GCA_900491605.1 Calamus simplicifolius
CAATGAGTCCCTCATGCAAGCTGGACAAGGATGAAGTAGGTAAGAAAGTAGATCAAAAGCATTACAGAGGTATGATTGGATCACTTCTTTATCTAACTGCAAGTAGGCCAGATATCATGTTTTCTGTCTGCTTATGTGCAAGATATCAATCTAATCCTAAGGAATCACATTTACTTGCTGTTAAAAGAATCTTTAGATACTTAAATGGAACTAAAAATGTAGGATTATGGTATTCTAGAGACTCAACCTTAAAATTGATTGCTTATTCTGATTCTGACTATGCTGGTTGTAAGTTAGATAGAAAGAGTACAAGTGGGGTATGCCAACTTTTAGGAAGTAACTTAATCTCTTGGTTTAGCAAGAAGCAAAATTCGGTTGCATTATCCACTGCTGAGGCAGAGTATGTTGCAGCTGGAAGTTGCTGTGCTCAAATCCTTTGGATTAAGCGACAACTTGAAGATTATGGTATCACACTTGATAAAATACCTATTAAATGTGATAATACTAGTGCTATCAATCTAACTAAAAATCCAATTCAACATTCAAGAACTAAACACATTGAAATTAGACATCACTTTATTAGAGAACATGTAACTAACAAAGATGTTTGTCTTGAATATGTTAATACTAATGATCAATTAGCTGATATCTTTACCAAACCTTTGAGTGAGGAGAGATTTTGCTATCTTAGAGGAGAATTAGGAGTTTGTGATCCTTTAGAATAATTTTCTGAAACTCCTAAGGACAACAACTATCTAGACTTCTATAATTTCTTGAAAATCCTCAATGTTCAATAAGGAAATTTATCTAGAAAGTTGATTTATTGTTTCCCCAATTGTTAAGGAACACTTATCTAGAGTTTGATGATTAATTTGATCAGTTTCAGATCCTTGAAAATCTGATTTTTCTCTGAAACTATTGTGGAGTCGACACCTTCAGTTTGTGGAGTCGACACCTTCTTATTTTGATGTTCTGTCTGGGCAATTAGAGCCGACTCTGGCTTCTGTAGAGCCGACTCTAATTCGGGCGCTGACAGATTCTCTGGTTCGGAGCCGACACCTCGTTTTCGGGAGTCGACTCTAAGTGGAACTAGGTCAAAATAAAAAGGGCGGAGTCGACCCCAAATGATTTCTATCGTCTCCTAAACCTATTTCAAGCCATTCCAAACTGATTCCAAACCCTCCAAATCCCTCAAAACCCTTGATTACTCATTCCAATCGAATCCAATGGCTCCCAAAAGGCGTGCTACCATTGGTGGTTCGACTGTTCCGACGAAGCGCCGTTCAAATCGGAGGCAACCTTCGTCATCTTCTTCATCTGCCACTCAAGATGACTCTCCACCCTCACCATCTTCTCCAAAAGTCGACCAATTAGCTGGTAAGGCCATTACAACCGGAAGGAAAGTCGATTTCAACTTTTTATTTCCGAAGGCTTTGCTATTGGGCGATTGTTGCAAGAAATGGGATGGGAGAAGGTCTGCTCTTTGGATATCCCTACCTACCCCGCCCTAGTAAGAGAGTTTTATAATGATTTAAGTAGAGGAGAGGGAGGATTAGTAAGTGTTGTAAGAGGAACAAAAGTATCATCACAGCCGAATTCTTGGTAATTTATTGGAAATGCCTACTGTTGGACTTATTGAATATCATCATGAAGATAGAGGAGGAGCACTATCAAGGATGTTAGGAAGAGAAGTTCTGAGTTTGAGGAAATTTTAGCAAATCAACTTAATTTGGAACTCAGACTACTTCACAATATCTGTGGGAGGATTCTTTTTCCTAAAATCGGAAGGTTTGAGTATGTCTCGGAGCGAGACGTTTTATTAATGGACTGCATACTCACTGGTAGACCCTTAAATCTTGCTGAGATGATGATAGGCTATATGGCGGAGGCAGCTACTAAGAAGAGATCTACATTGCCATATGGTATGGTTTTAACTTTAGTTTTCAGAAGCCAAGGTGTTCTTATAATGGACAATGAGCCACTAAGAAAGTTAAGACATACAGATTATTATAGTGTCTCTACAATTCACCGAATGGGCTTTAGAAAAGAAATGGAAACTGGATTAAAAGAGGACATGAGGCCAGAGCTGAGGAGTTAGAGTTGAGGAAGTCAGAGGAGAAGACATTCCTGGACCTTCTGCTGGACCACCTTCTGCTGGACCTTCTGCTGGACCTTCTACTGGACCACCTGCTGGACCCTCAGAAGCTGGACCAAGCTCTCAACTTCCACATCAGTCAGCAATGGCATCAGAAAGATTTTCTGAGGAGCAAATTGGTCAGCTCAGGGCTTTACTTGCTGAGTATGACAGTGTAAGAACAAATGATATGTGTAAATTAAGAGAAGAGTTCAATCAATTAAAAGATGAGATTAATTCAAGACTCGACATGATTTCTTTTTCACTTAGCAATTCTGTCGAATCCTTTAGCACTGATCTTCATAGTATTTTTGAAAGGATGGAAGGATTGCTGACGGTTCTGGAAAGTATCTTCATGCTACAAGTCAACTAAAGAAAGATATTGACCTTGCCGTTTCTCAGATTGAAGCATGTCTTGAAAGCTTTAAGAAAACCCAAAAAGATGATGTTATGGAGATGATCGGACATCTAAAGAAAATAGTGTACAAGCATATTTGATCCTAGGTTGTATCTTAGGATTTCTTGTTTTCTTTCTTAGCATGTATAGGATTTATGTTTTTAATACATGTAATAGATCTTGCTTTGGAGTACAAATGGTTGAATGAATATTACACTTTTATTACAAATTTGTCTTTGATTGAATGTCAATGAATGTCTATCTTTATTCGAACCAACATCCTCGCTTTGATAACATTCCTTATTTGCTTTTAAAACTCACCTTATTGTTGATAACAAAAAAGGGGGAGAGATGATGTATAATGCATATAAGCATAAAAAGGAAAGAGAATTTTAAGAAGATGATAATGAAGGTAAGTCATAGGGGGAGTTATTCAATGCAGGGGGAGCTTAATAAATTTCTCCATATAAAAGTTGAATCATTTTGATTGATGTCATGTTTTATTCATTTTAAATGTTGGCATCAAATTCTCTATTACAAAGTCTCTAAGCTTTAAATTTCTCAATTCAAATGAATTTCTTTAATGCATATACTCAAAGTTTTTGTCATCATCAAAAAGGGGGAGATTGTTGACCCAATTGAGGATTTTGATGATTAACAAAACTATTTGAGTATAACATTTGATGTTACTAATGATTTTGATTAAGTTTTCAGTTTATAAGTCTAATTGATGATCAAAATCAAGAAGGAAAATCAAGTTCTGGTTTGAATCTAATGTCAAGGTAAGACTGCAGACATTAGAGTCGACACATGGAATCGCAGAGCCGACTCCGAAAATGGCACAGACTTAGAGTCGACTCGGGACTGTGAGAGCCGACTCTATCAGAAACAACAGAACGTTGGATTTTCAGGCCACGACTTAGAGTCGACTCCCAGACTGCTAGAGTCGACTCCAGAAGAATTTTGTGTCGACCCCAGAAAAGTCAGAGACGACTCCAGATCGAGCGGATTAAATTATTTCGAGTTAGAGCCGACTCCAGAAAAGCCAGAGCCGACTCCAGAATGTCAGACACGGCTCCAGAACTGTCAGAACGACTCTAAACTTTAACTTTATCTATTTTAATCCCAACGGCTATTGTTATTTATGGATCTAATCCTTTTTCACTTGCTTCTAACGGATAGTTTTGCACTATTTGTGGATTAATCGGATCTATAAGAAGAGGGGTGATTGCATCCCAAAAAAGAGAAGAAAAATCAAGAAAGAGGCAAAAAGAAAAGAATAGAGAAAATCCTTGAGATCTATCAGAAAAGAAAAGAGGGAAAACCTGTAAGGAAAGATCATACTCATTCCCCAAGAGAAAGAGATTCCAAGCCTTTGCTGTTCTACTTAGAAGAAATCTCAAAAGAAGGGAGAAGCCCTAGTTTTTCAATCTTCTGACCTCAAGAGCATATCAAAGGAAGATCCATTCAAAGGAAGAGAAGGAAGAAGCCACCAAGATCTTCGAATCAGGCTTTGGTTCCTAATCTCTATTTATTGTTTCATTATTGTATATTTGCTCATTGAAGGAGCAGTTTGCTTTTGTAAAATCATTACTGTTTGCTGGGTCAATCTGGTGATTGATTCAGTTGAGGCTGTTAGCCTTGTGCAAGCATTTGCTTGTGGTTTTAGGTTTTGTGCTGGTGAGCCTTGAAAACCAGCTGGGTTCGTTGTGCGCCCGGGAAAACAACAAGTTTGAGTTGTGAGCTTGCAAAACAACTCTGCTGTAATCAGTTTGATTATAGTGTGGACCCAAGAGGTACTTGGGAGTGGACGTAGGTGTAGGTACACCGAACCACTATAAAATCTATTGTGTTTGCCGTGATTGTCTCTTTATCTTCAACTCTTCATTTATAGTTGCTTAGTTTTAAATCTGTGAATCTAAGTTTTTATTTCCGCTGGGGGTTATCTATTCAAAAGAGTTTAATTTTTGAAAAACCCAATTCATCCCCCTCTTGGGTTGCTATTTGGACCAACATTTAGGTCTACTCTGCTCTTAGATTCCTGAAAAGCAGCTTTCTGCTGTTTAAAGGCAACAGCCCGGTATGTCTAGTGTTTGTGGAAATCATGGCAGTGTAGTAGCACAGCTCATCCATGCCTTGCGGACTCCTTAGCCTCACAAGTCACTAAGAGAATTTAATTCCCCTCTCTCACTAGCGTTTGAAAGCAGTTATAAGGTCTTAATTAAAATAAGAACACGCTCTCTACAATGGCTACAGTTTCATCAACATTAAAAGTGAGACTTCAATTTAATTGGATGATAGATTTTTCGTCTCTCTCTTGTTCTCTCTCTTAGTGTAAGTATTATCAATGCATGAGCCTTGAAGAGGGCCTCACATATACTAAAGGGAAAGCAAAGCACACATGAGTCATGGTAAGATAAAATAAATTTTTTTTAAAAAAAGTCACAGATACGAGAGTGAAGTTCTCCCCCCTTGACTTGATCTCGCTCACTGTCTGCTTTCCCTTGTCTGCTTTCCAAGGGAAAAGAGAGGCAAGAGGGAAGCCAAAGTTTTAGATACAAGGGCAGAAGTGTCTGAAAACTTTAGCCAACTCTAGTAGTGGTATGGACTGTGGACTAGATTGTGCTGCTCATGGTTTTCATTTCTACTACTGGCTAATCTAGAACACCGGAACCTATGAGAAGGACCAAGAGAGTCTAAGAAAGACTTCAAACCTATGAAAGACTTCAAAGTTCTATATACCATTTTTGAACTATGGACCATGATCGCCTCTGTCAGCAAGGATTGTTCTGTGTGTGTTGGATTGAGAAATGGGAGAAGATATCAAAAGGACAAAAGATTGAGAAAAGTTTATAGAAATGGAGCTCAATGAAAGAAACCATCAAGACCTTTAACGAACTTTAGATCTACTCTGCTCTTAGATTCCTGGAAAGCAGCTTTCTGCTGTTTAAAGGCAACAGCCTAATATGTCTCGGAGTGTTCATGAAAATCATTGCAGTGGAGTGGCAACAGCTCATCCATGCCTGGCGAACTCCTCAACCTTACAGGTCACTGAGAGAATTTAATTCCCCTCTCTCATTAGCAGTTGAAAATAGTTATAAAACTCTTGATTAAAATAAAAACACACTCTCTACAATGGCTACAGTTTCATCAACTTTAAAAGTGGGACTTTGATTTAATTAGATGATAAATTTTTCTATCTCTCATTCTCTCTCTTAGTGTAAGTATTATCAATGCATGAGCCTTGAAGTGGGACATATACCAAAGGGAAAGCAAAGCGCACGTTGAGTCATGGTAAGATAAAATATTTTTTTTTTAAAAAAAAGTCAGATACGAGAGTGAAGTTCTCTCCCTTTGACTTGACCTTGCTCACTGTCTGCTTTCCAAGAGAAAAGAGAGGCAAGAGGGAAGCCAAAGTTCTAGATCCCAGGGCAGAAGTGTCTGAAAACTTTAGCCAACTCTAGTAGTGGTGTGGACTGTGGATTAGATTGTGCTGCTCATGGCTTTCAATTCTACTACTGGCTAATCTAGAACACCGAAACCTATGAGAAGGACCAAGAGAGCCTATGAAAGACTTTAAACCTATGAAAGACTTCAAAGTTCTAGATACCATTTCTGAATTATGGACCATGATCGCCACTGTCAGCAAGGATCATTCTATGTGTGTTGGATTGAGAAATGAGAGAAGATATCCAAAGGGCAAAAGATTAAGAAAAGATTTATAGAAATTGAGCTCAATGAGAGAAATCATCAAGACCTTTGACGAACTTTAGGTATACTATGCTCTCAGTTTGCTTTATGTTGTTTAAAGGTAATATCCCGGTATGTCTCGAAGTGTTCATGGAAATTATGGAAGTGGAGTGGCAATAGCTCATCCATGCCTGGCGGACTCCTCAGCCTCACAGGTCACAGAGAGAATTTAATTCTCCTCTCTCACTAGCGTTTGAAAGCAGTTATAAAGCTCTTGATTAAAACAAGAGCACACTCTCTACAATGGCTGCAGTTTCTTCAACTTTAAAAGTGGGACTTCGATTTAATTAGATGATAGATTTTTCGTTTCTCTCTCTCGTTCTCTCTTTTAGTGTAAGTGTTATCAATGCATGAGCCTTGAAGTGGGCCTCACATATACCAAAGGAAAAGCAAAGTGCACATTGAGTGATGGTAAGATAAAATAAGAATTTTTTTTAAAAAAAGTCACAGATATGAGAGTGAAGTTCTCCCACCTTGACTTGACCTCACTTACTGTTTGCTTTCCAAGGGAAAAGAGAGGCAAGAGGGAAGCCAAAGTTCTAGATACCAGGGCAGAAGTGTCTTAAAACTTTAACCAACTCTAGTAGTGTTGTGGACTGTGGACTAGATTGTGCTGCTCATGGTTTTCATTTCTACTTCAAGCTAATCTAGAACACCGGAACCTTTGAGAAGGACCAAGAGAGCCTATGAAAGACTTCAAACCTATGAAAGACGTCAAAG
Source organism: Calamus simplicifolius (assembly GCA_900491605.1). Taxonomy (NCBI): domain Eukaryota; kingdom Viridiplantae; phylum Streptophyta; class Magnoliopsida; order Arecales; family Arecaceae; genus Calamus; species Calamus simplicifolius. The sequence continues at coordinate 186,960 of UESW01004265.1, forward strand.
TTCTAGATACCATTTCTGAACTATGGACCATGATCGCTTATGTCGGCAAGGATCGTTCTGTGTGTGTTGGATTGAGAAATGGGAGAAGATATCAAAAAGGGCAAAAGATTGAGAAAAGATTTATAGAAATGGAGCTCAAAGAGAGAAACCATCAAGACCTTTAACAAACTTTAGGTCTACTCTGCTCTCAATTTCCTCGAAAGTAGCTTTCTGCTATTTAGAGGCAACAACTCGGTATGTCTCGTAGTGTTCGTGAAAATTATGGCAGTGGAGTGGCAACAATTCATCCATGTCTGGCGGACACCTCGGCCTCACAGGTCACTAAGAGAATTTAATTTCCCTCTCTCGCTAGCATTTGAAAGCAGTTATAAAGCTCTTGATTAAAACAAGAATACACTCTCTACAATGGCTGCAATTTCATCAACTTTAAAACTAGGACTTCGATTTAATTAGATGATAAATTTTTTGTCTCTCTCTCTTTCTCGTTCTCTCTGTTAGTGTAAGTATTATCGATGCATGAGCCTTGAAGAGGGCCTCACTATATCGAAGGGAAAGCAAAGCGTACGTTGAGTCATGGGATAAATAAAAAAAAATTAAAAAAAGCCACAGATATGAGAGTGAAGTTCTCCCCCCTTGACTTGACCTCGCTCACTATCTGCTTTCCAAGTGAAAAGAGAGGCAAGAGGCAAGCCAAAGTTCTAGATACCAGGGCAAAAGTGTCTGAAAACTTTAGCCAACACTAGTAGTGGTGTGGACTTTGGACTAGATTGTGCTGCTTATGGTTTTCATTTCTACTACTGGCTAATCTAGAACATTGAAACCTATGAGAAGAACCAAGAGAGCCTATAAAAGACTTCAAACCTATGAAAGACTTCAAAGTTCTAGATACCATTCTGAACTATGGACCACCATCTCCTCTGTCGGCACAGATCGTTCTGTGTGTTGGATTGAGAAATTGGAGAAGATATCAAAAGGGCAAAAGATTGAGAAAAGATTTATAAAAATGGAGCTCAATGAGAGAAACCATCAAGACCTTTAACGAACTTTAGGTCTACTTTGCTCTCAGTTTCCTGGAAAGCAGCTTTCTTCTATTCAAAGGCAACAACTCGGTATGTCTCGGAGTGCTCGTGAAAATCATGGCAGTAGAGTGGCAACAGCTCATCCATGCCTGGCGGACTCGTCAGCCTCACAGGTCACAAAGAGAATTTAATTACCCTCTCTCGCTAGCATTTGAAAGCAGTTATAAAGCTCTTGATTAAAACAAGAACACACTCTCTTCAATGGCTACAGTTTCATCAACTTTAAAAGTGGGACTTCGATTTAATTAGATGATAGATTTTTCGTATCTCTCTCTCTCGTTCTCTCTCTTAGTGTAGTATTATCATTGCATGAGCCTTGAAGAGGGCCTCACATATACCGAAGGGAAAGCAAAGCGCACATTGAGTCATGGTAAGATAAAATAAAATTTTTTTTAAAAAAGTCATAGATACAAGAGTGAAGTTCTCCCCTGTTGACTTGACCTCACTCACTGTCTGCTTTCAAAGGGAAAAGACAGGCAAAAGGGAAGCTAAAGTTCGAGATACCAGGACAGAAGTGTCTGAAAACTTTAGCCAACTCTAGTAGTGGTGTGAAATTTGGACTAGATTGTGCTGCTCATGGTTTTCATTTCTACTACTGGCTAATATAGAACACCGAAACCTATGAGAAGAACCAAAGAGCCTATGAAAGACTTCAAACCTATGAAAGACTTCAAAGTTCTAATACCATTTTGAACTATGGACCACGATTGCCTCTGTTGGCAAGGTCATTCTGTGTGTGTTGGATTGAAAAATGGGAGAAGATATCAAAAGGGCAAAAGATTGAGAAACGATTTATAGAAATGGAGCTCAATGAGAGAAACCATCAAGATCTTTAACGAACTTTAGGTCTACTCTGCTCTCAGTTTCCTGGAAAGCAGCTTTCTGCTGTTTAAAGGCAACAGTCCGGTATGTCTCGGAGTGTTTGTGGAAATCATGGCAATGGAGTAGCAATAGCTCATCCATGCCTGGCGAACTCCTTAGCCTCATAGGTCACTGAGAGAATTTAATTCTCCTCTCTCGCTAGCATTTGAAAGCAGTTATAAAGCTCTTGATTAAAACAAGAACACACTATCTACACTGGCTACAGTTTCATTAACTTTAAAAGTGGGACTTCGATTTAATTAGATGATACATTTTTTGTCTCTCTCTCGTTCTCTCTCTTAGTATAAGTATTATCAATGCATGAGCCTTGAAGAGGGCCTCACATATACCAAAGGGAAAACAAAGCACACGTTGAGTCAGGGTAAGATAAAATAAGAAATTTAAAAAAAAAGTCATAGATACGAGAGTGAAGTTCTTCCCCTTGACTTGACCTCACTCACTGTCTGCTTTCCAAGGGAAAAGAGAGGCAAGAGGGAAGCCAATGTTCTAGATACTAGGGCAGAAGTGTCTGAAAGCTTTAGCCAACTCTAGTAGTGGTGTGGACTGTGGACTAGATTGTGCTGCTCATGGTTTTCATTTCTACTACTAGCTAATCTAGAACACCGAAACCTATGAGAAGAACCAAGAGAGCCTATGAAAGACTTCAAAGTTCTAGATACCATTTCTGAACTATGGACCACGATCGCCTCTGTCGGCAAGAATCATTCTGTGTGTGTTGGATTGAGAAATGGGAGAAGATATCAAAAGGACAAAAGATTGAGAAAAGATTTATAGAAATGGAGCTCAATGAGAGAAACCATCAAGACCTTTAACGAATTTTAGGTTTACTCTGCTCTCAGATTCCTAGAAAGCAGCTTTCTACTGTTTAAAGGCAACAGCTCGGTATGTCTCGGAGTGTTCATGAAAGTCATAGCAGTTGTTGGGGGGTAAAATTGTCATTGCCTTAATAGTCGTGCGAGGAGGCTAAGACCGACCCCATCCCTTCGCCCGCCGTGATGTCCCCGAGCTTCCCGTAGCTTGTCTTCCCCGAGCTTCCATAGCTCGGCTTCCTCTGGGCTTCCATAGCTCGGCTCTCCCCGGGCTTCCGTAGCTCGGCTTCCCCGAGCTCCCATAGCTCGGCTCCCCCGAGCTTCATGTAGCTCGTCTTTCCCGAGCTTCCATAGCTCGGCTTCCTCCAGGCTTCCATAGCTCGGCTCTGCCCGGGCTTCCGTAGCTTGGCTTCCTCGAGCTCCCATAGCTCGGCTCCCCCGAGCTTCCATAGCTCGGCTTCCTCCGGGCTTCCATAGCTCGGCTCTCCCCGGGCTTCCATAGCTCGGCTTTCTCCAGGCTTCCATAGCTCGGCTCCCCTGAGCTTCCTGTAGCTCATCTTTCCCAAGCTTCCATAGCTCGGCTTCCTCCGGGCTTCCATAGCTCGGCTCTCCCCGGGCTTCCATAGCTCGGCTTTCTCCGGGCTTCCGTAGCTCGGCTCTTCCCGAGCTTCCATAACTCGGCTCCCCCGAGCTTCCTACAGCTTGTCTTCCCCGAGCGATCCATGATCCGATACTCACCCCTGCGGGACCTGGCGCAGGAGAGCCTAGACCTATCGTAACAACATCTTAGGCAAAGGATTATGTTGAAGAGTGATCTAGAACCTAATACGGCTACCTGGGACCTACGCACCTACCAGATCTCAAGCCATCAAGGAGCTCTCCTAGCCGTCGATCCCTTAACAAACAAGATACGGATCCCAACGGCCCCACAACGGCTTGATTCGATCCATCCCCATATCCTAACAACCTTCGAACCTTTCAGAAGGCGCTCAAGATCCAGGTGACAACCTATAAATATGACACTCCCAGATTCCCTCAGGTATGTGCTCACTCTCACACCCACTCTCCCACTCTCTCCAGTTGCTCGTCGGCGCTCCCCCCTTTTTGAGCTCCCGATCGGCCGACCTTGGAGAGACTCCCCAGAGAGATCCACCTCCTTATTTTCTGTTGATCGCTGATTCCCCCACTGACTTGAGCGTCGGAGGGTCTTCCGCGGTGGGCCACCCCCAATGCCTCTCGCGTGAGGACTTCTGTGCAGGTCCCCCCAGCAGATCGACTGCGCCCGAGTTGGGCCGAGCAAAAATTCTCCGAACCTCGGCTGGGCCGAGCAACGAACTCTCCGAACCTCGGCTGGGCTGAGCAACGAACTCTCCGAACCTCGGCTGGGCCGAGCAACGAACTCTCCGAACCTCGGCTGGGCCAAGCAACAAACTCTCCGAACCTCGGCTAGGCCGAGCAACGAATTCTCTGAACCTCGGCTGGGCCGAGCAACGAATTCTCCGAACCTCGGCTGGGCCGAGCAATGAATTCTCCGAACCGCGGCTGGGCCGAGCAACGAATTCTCCGAACCGCGGCTGGGCCGAGCAATGAATTCTCCGAACCTCGGCTGGGCCGAGCAACGAATTCTCCGAACCTCGGCCGAGCCGAGCAATAAATTCTCCGAACCTTGGGCCGAGTAACAAATTCTCCAAACCTTGGCCAAAGCCCAGGACTACACCCTGCCACTCGAAACCTCGGCCAAAGCCAGGGAGCGACCTTAGATATCAAGCTCCTCGGGCCTACCGAGTGACATTCTCGCGCCCTGGTCGCGCCCGACTGCCGAACCATCGGCCGAAGGAACAAAGTCCTCGCGCCTTAGTCGCACCCCAGGACATCGTTTGAAGCAGGGTGACTTCTCGAATACCTTATAAATGAATACGAAAACAAAAGACCTCTTGATACCCCAGAGGAAGTTAAGGGACTCCTTCTAAAGGGCTGCCTAGGTCCGCCGCTGGTCCGGGCAGAGACCGGTGGCCCCCTAAGAAAACTTGTTTCGGATTCGGGCAGCTCATGAGCCCCGGCCGACCTAAACGATGTGCATAACTCAGCTTAGATTCGGGTAGCTCATAAGCCCCGACCGACCTAAGTGTCCTCCTAAGCTACATCCGGATTCGAGTGGCTTGCGCGCCCTAATTAAGCCCGACCGTGGTCTCACAAGACCTAGCCCGAGCTTGGATGGCCGGAAAAACCCAACCAACGTTCGCAAATGCTCTGGGAATAACAGAATGCACAATGTGATAAAACTTTGTATTCATGATTAAAAAGGAAGGAAGGACAACAACATCAAAAGAAAGAAAAAAGAAGTAAAAAAGCCCTCGCTAGGGCTCGCTGTCACTCCCGGAAGCCAGCAAGTCCTCCAGGCGTTGGGAAAGCTCGGCGACTTGCCGGTGAAGTGACGTTATTTTCTCCCTTTGCCGGTCCACCACCCGGCAGAGCCTCGACCTCCCTCATGGTAACGACAACGTATTCTTCGACGACCTCCTCAAGCCGCTGGCGGCTCGCGAAGGCCGACGCCAAGGCCAGCCCATCGACCGTGATGGTGGGACGGCCCCCCTCTAGATGCAGCGAGCCATTGATCGCCGCCCTTATACCATGGATGACTGCTCTCCTCCTTGAGAAGCCATGTCGAAAGCTGTTCTAGAACTGAACCAGAGGGATGGCGAAAACCAGCACTTCCCCTCTGTATTTATACTTGTCAAGCGAGTATTTCGATCAGTCGGGCCGTAACCACCGACCCGTGAGAACTCGCCACGTATCATCGCTTTAATTGGCGCCTGAAGAATCCGAAAGGTCGTGCCCCATCCCGAGCGAAATCGGTAATGCGGACGGACTGTTTGGGAACCCCCCTGGGAACGGAGTACCTCCCAATCTGCCGGCCCCCCGTAATAAATGCTCCCAACACTTCCCCAAGCTCTTTTAAGCTGGCCGCCTTTCGAGAAGCGTGAAAAGAAAGAATTCCAGCGCCTGACAATAATTCGTCCCCTCGGAGGGGTCGTGTCATAAATGGAGGGCGTGACCATGTACCGCCCGATTCGCCTTGATGCCCCTCACCGAACACCGCAGGGACCTGGCATTATAACTCATGGTGGCGACTAAGTCACTTCTCCGAGCCCCGAATCTCCGAACCTTGGCAGGGTCAAGTAACAAATCTTCGAACCTTGGCAGGGCCAAGTAACAAATCTCCAAACCTTGGCAGGGCCAAGTAACAAATCTTCGGACCTTGGCAGGGCCAGTAACAAATCTTCGGACCTTGGCAGGGCCAAGTAACAAATCTCCGGACCTTGGCAAGGCCAAGTAACAAATCTGCGAACCTTGGCAGGGCCAAGTAACAAATCTCCGGACCTTGGCAGGGCTAAGTAATAAATCTCCGAACCTTGGCTGGGCCAAGCAACCGTTTTCCGAACCTCAGCAAGGCCGAGCCATAAATATTCGGACTCCAATGGGGTCGAGGCATGAATCGCCGAGCTTCGGACCAAGTTAAGGAGCGTATTCTACCACCGAACAACCTCTAAACCTCCGTCTGGACCAGGGCAGCTTGCAAGCCCCGACTAGTTCGGATAACGCGGGATCCTTGCCTAAAAATGAACGGGACGTCCTTGTATCCCACGGCCAGCAACAACAACTTGGCACAGGAGAAATAGAGATTGAGAAATAGAGCAAAACTTTCTTTATTTCATTGCCATCAAAGCCAATTACAAATGCCCGAGAGGCATTACAAGAGCATTGAAATGCATAAAATAAAGACAAGCACAAAACTCGGGTAACTGCTCCAAAGCAGACCTGGGCAACTGTGATGTTCCGATGTCCGGACCGATGAACCAGATAAACCGCCAACAGTCAGCTCGAGCCGATAATGGGTGGGTGACATGGACCAACAGTTGCGGCCAGCTTCGGTAAATAATGATATCTCGGTGACCCAACCGGGATATCAGGGTGATTGGAAAGGGTGGACGGATATTACCCCAAACCACCCAACCGAGAGGCCCCCCGACGAGTAGGTAGGAAGCCCGCGGACCCTGGCGCCGGAACGCTCTCCCAAACCGAGTGTGTACCGCCCCACCTTGCCCAAACTCAAAGGCAAGGTACCTGCGGGCGGCACACGTCGCCCCCTCCCCATGTGGCGAAAGATTCCCCAGGCGGCAAGCCCAGGAATCCAAACCAGGGGAGGAAGCGAAATTCACGCAACCCATGGGGAGCCCGCGTACACTTCCTACCGTACGTCCCCAAAGGGGAACCACAAAGGTCACACGGGAAGCACATATGTGCGCTCTCGTGTGATCTCTGCGCCCTTCCTGTGCGCTCTCCATATGATCTCCGGGGCTCATCCCCTAAGGGCGAACCACTCTCCAGCAGCTCCTTCATCGCCCCAACTGTCCGGAGGCGAAGGGCTTATGAAAGGAAAGCTCGACCCTCCCACTCGCAACGCCAGAGAAATAAGCATGGTGGAAACTCCAAAGGGGAAGGAAACTTTGGATGGCCTAACACGACCCCTCTTCCCCCTTTTATAGGCAAAAATGAACCGGGAACAGCTATCAAGGCCGGAAGCCCCGAGATTCGAAACACCTGGCCCATGCCTCCACGTGGCCTCCCAGGATGGAAGCAACGCCCCATTGCGCGCCGAGCCCATCGCCTGAACCATGACGCATGCAAAGATTTCCTTTTGATCCCGAATCATGTTATTAAACGCAGAGAATCGCCCACTGATCTTACGAAACTGATAGGTTCAGGAGATCGTCCTACGAAAGTAACATCCTCCAATGGTAAACAGGTGCGTGCGCCGTACGCCAAAATGACCTGCATGAAAAAGACCAATGCCATAAAAGCCTTCCAAAAGCGCCGGAGCAGCTTTTTGCTCCCCACAGAGCCGTATCATCAACTCCGGTGAAATAAAAACCGATTTACCTGCGGAACGGCAGAGCGCTGGCAGGGCAGCAAAAAGCACGAAAACCGATTGTTCGTCGATGCTCCCAAGGAAGTTAATCGCTCGAAGAACTTGTGCAACAAAATTGAACATCTCAAAACAAAAATGAACGCGAGGGCTAGGCAAACTATTCTTTCATTCACCGAAAAGGGAGTGACAAAAGAAACGAAAAATACATCAGCCCTCACAGGGGCTCACCATTGCCTCTCGGAACCGCCGACCGTTCTCCCTGATCCGCCGCAAGGCTACCCGCCTGCTGTTGGAGAGATGCCACGCGCCTCTCTAAGCGATCGTTAACCGCACGGAGGTGCATGATCTCCCTGGTGGAGGCGATCACATATTGTTCGGTCACCTCCTGGAGTCGTTGTCGACTCGCCAACAAGGAGGCCAGGACCTCCCCGTCGACGACGGTCTGAGTACGGCTCCTACGAGCCCCCCAGCGAGTGTTGGCATCGTCGGCTGGTGCTCCGGTTGACCTTCCGCCATCCTTGGAAGCCATTCCGTCGGCGCAAGCTCGTATCAAGCTAGCAAAGGTCGTCGAATGAAATGGCCAACGATAACCGGACCCCCCATCGGTATTTAAACCGATCCAAGCAAGAAATCTACCTGCTCCAGCCATCGGCCCTCGAGCCACCGACACAAAATCCCGCCACATGTCGCCGCTTTGGTAACCACTCTCATCCGTCGGCCCTACCGACCTACCTCATCCGTCGGCCCTAGCCGACCTACTTCATCGTCGGCCCTAGCCGACCTACTTTGCCGTCGCCCTAGCCGACCTACTTCATCCGTCGGCCCTAGCCGACCTGCCTTCGGCCCTAGCCGACCTATTTTCCGGCCCTAGCCGACCTACCTCACCCGTCGGCCCTAGCCGACTTATTTCGTCTGTCGGCCCCAGCCGACCTACCCTATCCGTCGGCCTTAACCGACCTGCTTCATTCCTCAAGTTTTAATTAATCTATTGCATCGCTCAAACATGAACCGAACCAGATCGTCTCTCGGTTCACCAGTCAAGGCTATCGCCCCGCCTTGGACCCAGCCAATGCGTTCCCTCGATCCTAAGATAAAAACGACCAAACAGCGCCAACAAGCCATAAGTCGCTTGCGATTGGGGCAAAATTGGAGCGAAGGACCGCCCAAGAAAAAGCACTCAAATGGAAGCGGAAGTTCATTCATTAAAGAATGTCAGGCAGATTACAGCTCGGGAAGCAAAACGTAGAAGTGACTTTTAAAAGTCGGGAACCGCGTCAGTTCCAGGAGAACCCCCAATTACATCTGCAGAGGCATGACTTGATTCGCCCTTCTCAAATATCTTAGCCTCCTCGGCGACAGTCTGCGAATGTCCTCCAGAAGCTGCGGCCTCGCTGGGACCGGGGCGGCACCAAGATCGGTATCCGAAGCGTCGATGTACTCATCCTCCTCTTCACCCCGGAGTCACCAGCGTCAAGAGCTTCAGCATCCAGGAAAGAGAGATCACATTCTGGATGCTCGCTGGATATCTTGTCTCTGCATTCTTCCACTGATGTAGGGCGATATTCAAAATGTCTGCAACTCAAGAACGATCTAATCTGCGAGAAAAGAATTCATCCAGGTTTGGTTCGAATCTTGACAAGAAAAGGGGAAAATTTCGAATTTTGATCACTCTCAATCCAAAATTTAAAGGAAGAGCAATTGAATTTTCAATTCAATTGTTTTGAATCAGAAAAAAAAGAAAACATTCATCTTTATTCAAGGAAAAAAAAAGGAAATCTAAAACAGCGTCTTTCTTCTCTGCCTCTGACGGCCGCCCAAAACCAACCTAAATAAGAGAGAAAACCCTAACATCATAAGTTCAGAAAAATTACAACTATGCCATTTAAAACGAAAACAGGCCCAAAACTCCTATCAGACGAGCCCGGATGGCCAAAATCCACAGCAGCTCATTGCCAACGGCAATGACTTTGAATCAGCAGTCCGTTTCCATGTGACCAGCCAAGTTTGGGCCCAGTCCGACACATAAAATTTCAAGCCCGTTTGTTCTGCAACCTCTTGGACCTTCGTAGATTATCTGGTGTGGTCTTCCCTGACGTGGCCTGCTGACTCTGGGTTGCTGGTACAGGAACATCCAAGGACTGGTTCGACTGACCCGAACTCTGGTCTGAACTGATGTCCTCATCACTCTCCCCTTCCTCTGAAAAGCTTGACCTCAAGCTCGAATTCTCTCCTGCATAAGGGGTCAGATGCCGAATGTTGAACACATCCGAAATGAAGACATCATCTGGTAACTCAACCCGATAGGCATTGTCACCAAATTTCTCCAATACCTGGCATGGACCTATCTTCTTCGGCTTGAGCTTCGTTAAAGCTCCCTGTGGATACCGCTCCCTCGGTAAGTAAACCCATACCAAATCGCCCACTTCAAAGGACTGTTGCCGACGCTGCTGATCAGCTTTCGCCTTGTATTTGGCGTAAGTCTGCTCCAATTTGGCTCTAACAGTCGCATGTATCTCCTGCAAGTCAGACACTCTATCTTCAACCTTCTGACTCATCTTCTCTGGCGACTCAACTGGCAGAACATCCAAAGGACCTCTTGGCAAGAACCCAAACAGTATCTGAAACGGAGCAAACCCTGTAGAACGGTTCACTGAAGAGTTGAACTCAAACTCAATCTTCGGCAAACACAAATCCCAGCTCCTGAATTCATGCACATTTGCCCGCAACAGATTACCCAAGCTACGGTTGACAACTTCAGTCTGTCCATCCGTCTGAGGATGATAAGGACTGCTGAATTTCAACTTTGTGCCCAACTTCTTCCACAGCTCTCGCCAGAAGTGTCCCATAAACTTGCTGTCCCTGTCTGACACTATGGATGCCGGTATACCAAAATGTCGAACCACTGAAGCAAAATATAAGTCAGCAACCTTTGACGCATCAAAAGTGGTTTTGCATGGCAAGAAACACGCCACCTTACTGAACCGATCCACAATCACCATAATCGAATCCAGTCCCCTTGCTGTCCGTGGCAATCCTACAACAAAGTCCATAGAAACATCTCGCCATGGTGCCTCTGGGATAGGTAAAGGCGTGTACATACCTTGGTTCGTGTCTGTCCCCTTCGACTCTTGACACAACCTGCACCTCTTCACAAAAGCCTTGACATCTCGGTCAAGACCAGGCCAATAAAACCGCTGCCGAATCAACCAGGCTGTTTTATCCCTTCCGAAGTGACCCTGGTTATGCAGTTCCTGGATGATCAACACACGAAGAGACGTATCAGGAACACATAAGCAGTTACCTCGAAACAAATATCCATCATGGAGAACGAAATCAGTTCGCTCCCCCGCCTCAATTTTGGCCAAAATCTCCTTGAAGTGCTCATCCACACGAATGTCCTCCCTTACACTCTCAAAGCCGAGAGTGTACACATGCATAGCGCCAATCAACAAGCTCGCCTACTCAAAGCATCAGCCACTCTATTCAACGTACCAGACTTGTGCTTGATGCTGAAAGTGTATTCCTGCAAGGCACTCACCCACTTCGCATGCCTTGAACTCAGTTTATGCTGACCCTGTAAGAACTTCAGCGCCTGATGGTCTGAATACAGTACAAACTCCCGCTGAATCAAGTAGTGGCGCCAATGCTGCAAGGATCTCACAATGGCGTACAATTCCAGATCATAAACCGAATAAGCCAGTTTAGCTCCTCCCAGCTTCTCACTGAAGTATGCGACTGGTCTTCCTTCCTGGTTAAGCACTGCCCCAATTCCAGTCTTCGAAGCATCACAATCCACCTCAAAAACTCTATCAAAATCAGGAAGACCCAATAAAGGAGCTTCGGTCAATCTGACTTTCAGCCCATCAAATGCCTCCTGTGCGGCATCATTCCACCCGAATCTGGCTCCCTTCAACAATTCCGTTAAAGGTGCAGCCAGCTCACTGTACCCCTTGACAAACCTGCGATAAAACCCTGCAAGACCCAAAAAGGATCTCAATTCTGTCAAGGTTGAAGGTACTGGCCATTCCACAATTGCATGCACCTTATTCCTATCTGGGAGAATCCCCTCTCCAGTCACAACGTACCCCAGAAAAATCAGTCTCCCAACCATCCAAATGCACTTCTCTGGGTTAGCAACTAACTGGTTCTCACGTAACACTGACAAAACCTGTGCCACATGGCCCACATGCTCTTCGGCTGTCCTGCTGTATATCAAAATATCATCAAAGTAGACAACCACAAATGAGCTAAGAAATGGACGTAAAACCTGGTTCATTACGCGCATGAACGTGCTCGGCGCGTTGGACAACCCGAATGGCATTACCAACCATTCATACAGCCCTTCCTTAGTCTTGAAGGCTGTCTTCCATTCGTCTCCAGGCTTCATCCTTATCTGATGGTACCCACTCTTCAAATCAATCTTCGTGAAGACCTTAGCACCACTCAACTGATCAAGCATGTCGTCCAACCTCGGTATCGGGAACCTGTACTTCACAGTAATTTTGTTAACCGCGCGGCTGTCGACACACATGCGCCACGTACCATCCTTCTTCGGTACCAAAAGGGCTGGCACCGCGCACGGGCTAATGCTCTCCCGTACGAACCCCTTGTCCAAAAGTTCTTGGACCTGCCTCCTCAATTCCTCATGCTGCTGCGGTGTCATCCGATAATGAGCCTTATTCGGCAACACTGAGCCCGGAATAAGGTCAATGCCGTGCTGAATATCTCGGAGAGGTGGTAATCCGGCCGGTAGCTCCTTTGATACAACATCTCGGAATTCCTCCAAGATAGACACCAACTCCTCAGGAATCATATTTGGCCTTTGCTCCTCTTCCACGCCGAAGTCTCCTGACTTGCTCACCAAAGCAAAACAAACATCCTCTCCATCCAAACTCGCATCGAATTCTGTGCTTGGTAAACAAATTACTGTATTCTGTCCACTCACTTCCTGAAGCGGCTTCAAAATAACTTTCCTCCCATCTGGACGCAGCATATAACTGTGGGTGTACCCGTTGTATACTGCCCTGTTATCAAACTGCCACGGACGCCCCAGTATGATGTGAGTAGCATCCATTGGAACAACATCCGCCTCAATAGTTGTCTCGAAATGAGGACCAAAACACAGTGACAACTTACACCTTCGGCTGACCTGAATGTCTGCATTTCGGTTCACCCAACCGAGCTTATATGGATGTGGGTGAGGGTCTGTCTGCAACCCCAGCTTCTTCACAGCCTCCTCTGCTATCACATTCTCCCAACTGCCGGAGTCTATGATAACACGACATGTTTTGCCAGCCACAAAACATTTCGTTGTGAAGATGTCGTGCCGACGCCAATCCTCATCTGATCTCGGCGCCAGACACATTCTTCGTATCACCAAGCTCTCCCCTTGAATATGGTCCGGATCAATAACACACAGCTCATCATTAAATTCCTCATCCTCAGGGAACTCTCCTCCATTTT